>JAXIVJ010002460.1:0-107500 GCA_036785665.1 Chirona hameri
CCTCCAAAAACGTTTGCAGTTGTGCCAAAGCCAGAGTTTCCCACCGATCAGTTTGAAACTAACAAGTTCTCATGAAGGCATAAGTACTTACAATTCGTTTATCTCGAAATTTGTATATCGGTGACCTAAGGTCAGGTCAATTTCGTGACCTCCCATAATAAGTCAATAGGGAAATATTAAAATGCTTCCTATTTCAAGGATATGCATATTAGTCCAATTACTTCTGGATCATGTTATTATAGGATGTTCTTGATGATCTAAGTGTAAGTTTTGTTCAGTGACCCTATGGGGTCATTTGAAGTCATCCGAGTTCACCATCACTTGTTTGTCAGTAACTATGTGTTTATCTCGTCGAAAAACGTCTCTCTATATGCAACATGACCTACTTGGATATTGACCTCAGGTCAAGGTCACGTGACCTGAGGTCAAATTTTGAAGTTGACTTAACAAGATCACCAAGTACATTAGTCGAAGCGCCTTGACGAGACAAACACAATGGCGGTAACAGTTTTCTGTTATCTGTATTCAGTAACAAAGTATCAGTGAAACACGGTATTGCAAAAACAGTATTTTCCCCCTTTTTTACCTCTGGAGCCAGAAATAATGACGTAATATTACATTTGAGGACACTTGTCGATTGCAAATTGCAATGGCTGTCCATCGTTTTTTTCTGTTTGTTTCTAGCTAGCATAGTTTCCGAGCTATATGGGAATGTCCGGAGCGAAGTCCTAAAACAGGAAAAAGTGGAAAATTTGACCTTTGATGACCTCTGGTAACCTCAATTTTGACTTTACATAACAAAATACGAATGTTTTCGATAGAACTTCTATCAAGCTATCAAACGCCGTTTTCTGCTTGTCGTTACGTAGCGTAGTTTTCGAGATATCACGGGGGGGGAATCAACCCCTCCCTGCAGTTCGTGTTCGGCGCAAACCCCCTGCAGTGCGCGGGTTAAATAATTTGTATCATTCAATCGATTGTGTAGTGTCTAACCATCGACTCCGTGGGATGAAGGCTGGTTGATGTGCAATGTTTTGTTTCTTTGGGTTTCAGGAACCACATCCACCTCAGTCTACATTGTATGTGCCAACTGCTTGCAATTTGTCCTGCTACGGAAAATATAATTACCAATCCAATCATTACCTTTTTACTTAGACAGTTGCACAGTGAAAGGTGGGCAGTACACGTTGGACTAGGAACGGGGTGCGTAAATATAAAGGAAAGCGGTGGTGAGAACACCATTGCTGAGTCAGAGTAAGTGATCGGTGTTACATGTTGTGTTATGTGTTATGCATACTAAAAAAATATAGATTTTTTTTTTCTCAGATAATTTGTTTTATTAAACAAATACAGTACAACGATACAGTAAAATACAGTACAGCAGGCGTTAGGCGATCATAGGCGACCCCCGCCCGCGCCGCCTCGCGTTTTTCAGCGGCTCCCGTTCGCGAAGCGGCGCCCCTTCGCCACCGGCCGGGCGTGCGAGCCGTCGGCCAGCGGGCCCGGCGCCCCGCACGCCCGGCCGGCCGACCGGCCCTGCAGCACATGCTGAGGGCCGGTCCCGGGTTAGCCCGGGTGGGGAAAGGGTGGGGTCTATCCTATTCTTTACATCCTTTTCACATTTCCATTTCCATTTGCATCAACAAACAGGCAAGAAAAAAACAACAAACAAACAGGCAGGAACATGACAATCGGCCACTCCTAATTCGGAACTACTTCATCCCGGGAACCAGCTCGAACAAGCCACCCGCCACCTCACTTCAGATACTCAAAGTAACATCAGCTGATAGAAAAGGCTCCCATTTGCACCGAGTTGCTGCAATGTCCCATTTTTAAAGGCGATCTCTTTTTAAACTTCGAAGATTTTGCCGAGGAATGCATAAAATCCTGCATATGTTACCCTCCCCTTTCTGCGTCTCTGATTGGCAATAAATTGTTTTCCAGCTAATATGATTAGGTTAACCACTGCTGACTTGCCTGGCATGCCAAACAACACATTGCGGAGCGTTAAACCTGCGCGGTTTCTCCTGGACAATTTGCAATTCAATTTACCAAATAATTCTGTCCAAAAGATTGTACTCCATGGCATTCGAAAAAGCAGTGTCCCCCAGACTCAACAATACCACACTCATCGCAAAATGGGTCATCGACGACTCTCCTTGAATATAGGAATCTGCGTGTTGGGAAAAATCTATGTGTTATTCTGTACTGGAGTGTTTGTAACCTAGTGGATTCTGTAACTTGGAATGGAAGCCTGTATATACTGGCCCAATTTTCCCCAAAGTCTATATCTTCCTGGACCCATCTCAGTTGCGCTGTTGGCGTGTTGCTTGGTAGTCCTATGCTATACATATGCTTGCATGTTAACTGTTGTATGACGATATGTTTTCCCTTGTACTGGCCGGTTCATTCCTTTCCTCTTCCGTTAATGGCGCACACCCGTCGCGGGCCAAAACTTTCCATTGTCGTGGGATCGCTGCGCGCCAGCCCAGATATGTGACGTAATTTACGCAACTGGTTGGATTAATCTCGTTAAACGCTCGGTATGATAGCAAGTGTCCCGTGTCATCGACCAAGTCGTTAATATATTTAACGTCTTCACGATAGAGCCTGCGGTGAAATATTGGCCTGCCGTCTACAGTTATTGCTTTATTGTGCCAAATGCTCTGAGCTCGCACCTCCTTTCCTGTCCTAGGCTCCGGCACTGGACAAAGTTCTCGAAACTGCATCAGCGCGTTCCTATAAAATTCGGGAACAGGCAGCATGTCCGCCAATCGCTTGTCAAAATTCATTTTGAGCATATCTTCCAGCAAAAGTGGTTTAATCGTAATCGGGGAAAAAATATATTTAAGCTTCATTTGTGACCTGCTGAGTAGTGTATACAAATGTAGTGTATTTCACATTCCAAATTAAATACCTTCTCATTCCTAATTTGTATGAAATTGAGGCATACTAGTCATACTCAGGGGTGGTAAAGTGTTTTGTCTTTATGGAAAAGGTCGGGGTCAAAATGCTCTTTCCCATGAAGTACTCGGGGGTCAAAATACCAGTAAAAATAATTACCTATGGCTATGTCGTTCCTGAGAAAATTTACTAAGCGATCAATGCCTTAGAAATACTGATCGTCAAAACCACTTCACAGACATGATATGATACTGACAATTTGTGGTCATTGTTACCTTTACGCAGCCAGGCTCAGCTGAGGTGCTGGAGGAAGAGCGCTGTGCCGAGCCAGGTTTGGCAGAGGGACAGCATACTCCGGATCGGATTCTCCTTTGCTATGGTAAACTGCAAACAGTCACTCTCCCGCCGTAGGACAGTGCATTAATTTGGTACCACAGTGTTATTAGACCAATGTTCAAACTGTGATTTAGTTCAGTTTTCTGCTTTTGGGATTGTTTAGTTGGCTAAAAACTGTTGACGATTTTGCATTGTCGAGGTGTGCGCTGCCTCACTCTCCAGCGCTCGCCAGGTCAACACACGAGCTTATGTATCTGTTCAACACTGCCAGTTCAGAAATAGAGTAAATCAGCGAACGCTTGTAGCACAATTATGCAGCCTGTAAAGTTGCAATTGTGATGCGCCATCGAGATTCGGCCGTACGAGACGAGACTAACCTGAGATAGGTTAGCTGCCAACCTGGCCTGAGAAGAGGGTGATAGTTGTCTGGACAACCAAATCTGTCGAGCTTGTATCATTCAGTCTAAAGGGAGATAATCACTTTTTTTCTCTCTCCAAAAAATAGAGTTAGCACCTGAAATCGATAGACGAGGCCAACATATGATGTAAATTCATTACATTTTACATATAATCATTCCTACCGAAGGATATTGGCAGTTTCCTACCGACAGACGTAGTTAACGACAAACGTAGTTAACGCCACGGTTTTTTTTCAGAGACATTTTTTTTATTAAACAAATACAGTACAGCGATACAGTAAAATACGGTACAACAGGCGTTAGGCGATCATAGGCGACCCCCGCCCGCGCTGCCTCGCGTTTTTCAGCGGCTCCCGTTCGCGAAGCGGCGCCCCCTCGCCACCGGCCGGGCGTGCGAGCCGTCGGCCAGCAGGGCCGGCGCCCCGCACGCCCGGCCGGCCGACCGGCCCTGCAGCACATGCTGAGGGCCGGTTCCGGGTTAGCCCGGGTGGGGAAAGGGCGGGGTCTATCCTATTCTTTACATCCTTTTCACATTTCCATTTCCATTTGCATCAACAAACAGGCAACAAACAAACAACAACAAAACAGGCAGGAAGATGACAATCGGTCACTCCTATTTCGGAACTACTTTCATCCCCGGAACCAGCTCGAACAAGCCACCCACCACCTCACTTCAGATACTCAAAGTAACATCAGCTGATAGAACAGGCTCCCATTTGTTACCGAGTTGCTGCAATGTCCCATTTTTAAAGGCGATCTCTTTTTCAACTTCGAAGATTTTGCCGAGGAATGCATAAAATCCTGCATATGTTACCCTCCCCTCTCTGCGTCTCTGATTGGCAATAAATTGTTTTCCAGCTAATATGATTAGGTTAACCACTGCTGGCTTGCCTGGCATGCCAAACAACACATTGCGGAGCGTTAAACCTACGCGGTTTCTTCTGGACAATTTTCAATTCAATTTACCAAATAATTCTGTCCAAAAGACTTGTACTCCATGGCATTCGAAAAAGCAGTATCCCCCAGACTCAACAATACCACACTCATCGCAAAATGGGTCATCGACGACTCTCCTTGAATATAGGAATCTGCGTGTTGGGAAAAATCTATGTGTTATTCTGTACTGGAGTGTTTGTAACCTAGTGGATTCTGTAACTAGGAATGGAAGCCTGTATATACTGGCCTAATTTTCCCCAAAGTCTATATCTTCCTGGACCCATCTCAGTTGCGCTGCTGGCGTGTTCTTGGTAGTCCTATGCTATACATATGCTTGCATGTTAACTGTTGTATGACGATATGTTTTCCCTTGTAGCTAATACTGGCCGGTTCACTCCTTTCCTCTTCCGTTAATGGTGCACACTCGTCGCGGGCCAAAACTTTCCATTGTCGTGGGATCGCTGCGCGCCAGCCCAGATATGTGACGTAATTTACGCGACTGGTTGGATTAATCTCGTTAAACGCTCGGTATGATAACAAGTGTCCCGTGTCATCGACCAAGTCGTTAATGTATTTAACGTCTTCACGATAGAGCCTGCGGTGAAATATTGGCCTGCCGTCTACAGTTTTTGCTGTATTGTGCCAAATGCTCTGAGCTCGCACCTCCTTTCCTGTCCTAGGCTCCGGCACTGGAAAAAGTTCTCGAAACTGCATCAGCGCGTTCCTATACAATCGGGAACAGGCAGCATGTTCGCCAATCGCTTGTCAAAATTCATTTTGAACATATCTTCTAGCAAAAGTGGTTTAATCCTGGCAATAAGTATTTTAACAAATCGAGCATGATTTGCTGTAATCATTCTTTTTATCCATGACGCTCTACATGCTCAGTAAATCATAAAGATGTCTGGCGCTTTCAGTCCCCCTTCGTGTGAGGATTTTTTTGCAACCTTGGGTGGTCGACCTCGCCAGATGAACTTCATTATTAAGCTTTGCACCAACGACAGATCAGCCTGCTCTACCTGGCCGCATGTCATCAGATACGTTAACTGGGAAATAGCGAGTGATTTTGCAACTGTGATGGCGCCTTTCAGTGTGAGATCGCGCTGAGTTCAGACGTTCAAAGTACGTTTAATTTTATGTATTACTGGCTCCATGTTTTCCTTCCTACAGTCCGTTTTCGCACTGAACCGAACACCAAGTATTTTTACCACATAGACAGTTTCAAAATCGCAAATCGGACCCACAGTCTCTCGGAGTTCCTAATCTCATGAAATGGCTTTTCTGCTGGTTAAGTTTTAACCATGATGCTTCACCAAACGTGTTCACCATGCTAACAACGGGGGTTGCAGATTCCTCATCGGTAACAAACGTCGTCATATCATCACAGTATTGAGTTAGTCTGATGTCGATACCACTTATTACGATCCCTCGTACGCTTTCTGCCCCGCGGATGTTTATTGCCAGCATCTCCACCACTAGAGCGAAAAGTAGCCCAGAAATCGGGCACCCTGCTGCAGACCCCTGGATGGCTTGAACCAAGTAGACGTGAACCAGTTGTTGCTTATTGCAGCTTCTGTGTCAGTGTGCAATACTTTTATCCAGCGCAGAAAATCAGCGCCAAAATTGAACTTCCGAAGTATCGTTTAGAGAAACGAATATTCAACTGTATTATATGCGTTTCTAAAATCTAGCGCCATCATTATGCCCTCCAAATCGTCTTCTTTGCAATAATGGATGACGTCGGCAATCGTTCGTAAATTCTCGCTAATGTACCTTTCTCCGATACCTCCAGTTTGATCTCTGGACACCAGCTTATCAATCCCTTTACTTAAGCGAATTGCAAGTACTTTGGCCGCTATTTTATAAACAACATCCAATAGACAAATGGGACGTCTATTTTTCAACAGTTTTGCGTCGCCCTTTTGGGAGATGAGGACCAAGATCCCTCGCCGCTGAGTAATATAAAACCTGCCTAGTTGCCATGATTCGTTTATGTAGTCAACTATAAACTGGCCCATTTCATTCCAGAAGAACAAGTAGAATTCTTGGGAAAATCCTGACACAGTGGGTGCCTTATTATTCAGCATGGCAGCAAGGACACCTTTGCATTCCTCATTCGTCATTTTCCCCTCGCAGACCATCTGGTCGTCCTCGCTTAGCTGTGGGCAATTCTGGGGTAAGGCTTTAGCTGCCTTTGCTGCAACGTTGCTGTTAGAACTAGCGCCTGCTGTATAGATTGCCTCAAAATGGTTTCTGCAGTGTTGCAGGATTTCCTTATTTCCTTCAATGTCTATTCCTTCGGGTGTCTGAAGTACGTGAAGGTCTTTTTCTTTTCTTTTCTTCGAACACATATTCAAAAAATACCCGGACGGTTTTTCCCCAGCTCTGTCCACCTCGCCCCTGACTTTAATATCGCTTGTTTGCCTTTTGTCTCCTCTATCTCGTCTACCTCCTTTCTCAGATCTATGTATTCTGCGACAATGTCGTCATCGGGGGCCTCGGCCAGGCGTTGTTCGCACGTAAGTAACCGGCTGAGTGCTGGCGTCTCCTTTTTTCGCGCGCGCGCTGCCACCGCCTTGCCTCGGCTGAGGCTAGCCACTCGTATCTGACTCGATAGCATTTCCAGTGTGAGTCCTTTATCAATCACCCCACTATACATGCCGCGTCCAGCAACAGCTCTGTTGATCTCTATCTTAACCCGCGCACTGCAGGGGGGTTGATTTCCGCCCCCCCCCCTCAGGTTTTTCAAAGATAGCGAAAAAACGGCGGCACGCAGCGCCGCCGGGTTTTGATAGACCTGTTAGGAAATAAATTGCGCACACTTTGAGAAGAAAAAAAAGCTCGGGTCATCTCAGGTCAGGTCACCAGACCAGATCAAGTGACCCCACCACCAAAAATGTTTGCAGTTGTGCCAAAGCCAGAGTTTTTCACCGATCAGGTTGAAACTTACAGGATGTCATGAGGGCATCAGTACTTACCATTCTTATCACTCGGAATTTTGATATCGGTAACCTAAGGTCAGGTCAATTTCGTAACCTCCCCATAATAAGTCAATGTGGAAATATACAAATGCTTCCTATTTCAAGGATATGCATGGTACTAGTCCAATTACTTCTGGATCATGTTATTATAGGATATTATTGATGATCCAAGTGTAAGTTTTGTTCAGTGACCCCTATTGGGTCATTTGAGGCCATGCGAGGTCACGATCACTTTTTTGTCAATAACTCTCGACATAATGAAGATAGAGAAGTAACACTGACATCAATGTGTTTGTCTCGTCGAGACACGTCTTTCCATATGCAACATGCCCTACTTGGGTCACCACTTGACCTTGACCTTAGGTCAAATTGTTAAGTTGACTTAAAAAGGTCACCATATATATCGTTCAAAGTACCTTGACAAGATAAACACAATGGCGTAAACAGTATTCCGTTATCTTTATTAAGTAAAAAGTTAATACCAAAAAACTATTTAGCAAAAAAACGGCATTTTTTCCTTTTTGACCTCTGGAGCCTCAAATATTAACCTGAGATCAAATCTGAGGACAACGTAGCGATTAAAAATTTAACTGGCTAGCGTTTGCTTTTTTCCGTTTGTTTCTAACTATCATCGTTTCTGAGATATATGGGAATTTCTGGAGCGATGTCCTAAAACAGGAGAGAAAAAAATGGAAAATTTGACCTTTGATGACCTCTGGTGACCTCAATTTTGACCTGACTTAAAAAAACACTAAAATACTTTCGATAGAACATGTATGAAGCTATCAAATGCCTTTTTCTGCTTCTCGCTACGTTGCGTAGTTTTCGAGATATCAGGGGGGACGGAAACCAACCCCCCCTGCAGTTCGTGTTCGGCGCAAAGCCCCTGCAGTGCGCGGGTTAACATTGGTAATAAACTTCTCATCCTGCAATAACACCGCATGATTAACCGGCGCACTGCAGGGGCTTTGCGCCGAACACGAACTGCAGGGGGGTTGATTTCCGCCCCCCCCCCTGAAATCTCGAAAATTATGCTTCGTAGCGAGAAGCAGAAAAGTGAATTTGATAGCTTGGTACATGTTCTATCGAAAGTATTTCAGTCTTTTTTTAGGTCAGGTCAAAGTTGAGGTCACCAGAGGTTATCAAAGGTCAAATTTTCCGTTTTTCCTGTTTTAGGACATCGCTCCAGAAATTCCCATATATCTCAGAAACGATACTAGTTAGAAACAAACGGAAAAAAGCAAACGCCAGCCAGTGAAATTTACAATCGCTAGGGTGACATCAGATTTGATCTCAGGTCAATATTTGAGGCTCCACAGGTCAAAAAGGAAAACAATCCGTTTTTTTTGCTAAATCGTTTGTTTGCTATTAACTTTGTACTTAATAAAGATAACGAAATACTCTTTACGCCATTGTGTGTATCATGTCAAGGCGCTTCGAATGATATACATGGTGACCTTGTTAAGTCAACTTAACAATTTGACCTCAGGTCAAGGTCAAGTGATGACCCAAGTAGGGCATGTTGCATATGGGAAGACGTATCTCGACGAGATAAACACATTGATTTCTGTTTTACTTCTATATCTTCATTATGACGGGAGTTATTGGCAAAGAAGTGATGGTGACCTCGCATGACCTCAAATGACCCAATAGGGGTCACTGAACAAAAATTACACTTGGATCATCAAGAATATCCTATAATAACATGATCCAGAAGTAATTGGACTAATACCATGCATATCCTTGAAATAGAAAGCATTTGCATATTTCCCCATTGACTTATTAAGGGGAGGTTACGAAATTGACCTGACCTTAAGTCACCGATATCAAAATTCCGAGATAAATGCATTGTAAGTACTTATGCCCTCATGACATCCTGTAAGTTTCAAACTGATCGGTGAAAAACTCTGGCTTTGGCACAACTGTAAACATTTTTGAGGTGGGGTCACTTAACCTGGTCTGGTGACCTGACCTGAGATGACCCGATGTTATTTTTTTCTTCAAAGTGTGCGCAATTGATGTCTTAACAGGTGTGCCAAAACCCGGCGGCGCTGTGCGCCGCTGTATTTTCGCTATCGTTGAAAAACCTGAGGGGGGGCGGAAATCAACCCCCCCCCCCTGCAGTGCGCGGGTTAAAACTAAATAGTCCGGGACCCCTTTCAACCGGAAATAGTGTTAATTTACAGTGCACTAAGCTATGGTCACTAAGAATCCCTGGTTTAATATTTACCTGCGAAATTATATGCTTGGTCACTATATTTTGGCTCACAAAAATGTAGTCTAACCTGGACTGTTGGAGTGGTACCATTCGCCTCCAGGTATACTGCGCCGTCATTGGGTTTCGCATCCTCCAAATATCACGTAACATAAATTCTGCCAAAATGTCCGTTAGCACCTTAGCGGGCTGTGTCAACTTGAACTGCCTTTTATTATCAGTGTCCAGTTGCCCTAAATGTACGTTACAGTCTCCACAGACGATGGCATAGTCCATGCTATCCGGAGTTAAGCACCGCAACTTAGTAGCAAGGGACTCATAAAATTTAAATTGGGTCCTCTCGTACCTCTGTGTGGGAGCGTATACGCCTGTCAGGGCAAAGCTGAATTCCTGCAGCTCTATCTCCAGTGCCACTAGACGACCTTCTGTGTCAGTATCTTGTCGAGTTACTTTTCCCGTAAATGACCGTGGTAGCAGAATTGCTTCCCCGCACTCGTTTGTGTCTCGACCGTGCGCGCAAAAAAATATCTGCCCCCCACTCCGCCATCCAATATTTCAGATCTTTCTGCGATGAGTGTGTTTCTTTCAATACGATGATATGTTTAGAAAAATGTCTATGGAAATATTGAAAAAGAGAACGCCTTTTAACTTGCTGTTTTATTCCCCTGACATTGAATGTAACCACCTCTATATCAGCCGTGTTACTCATCTGTGCTGCCATCGTCCTGACATCTGCACAAAGCGCAGACCTGCCCACCCGCGATGGTACCTATTGGGGAGGGTGCGGCCGCGTCATTCTCTCTGGCTCTAAGACTACGTTTAGAGATGCAAAAAACGGAGCAAGCGTCACGAACCGGCCAGGATCGAAAAACAAATGTGCGGTACGTGAAACGGTGCGACAGTTGCAGGTTCAGTACCAGTCCATGGGGCGATGACGCGACGGCGTTCGGTGCCAAACATGCAGTCAATGTCACTCGCAATTGACAACTGAAATTGACGCAATTGACAACTCGCAAAAAACAACCTCTCGCGGTTTTGACCCGATGCACCAGTCACCATTCGCCCCCTGAGAATTGCATCCAGGTCTTGCTGACTCTTAACCCGCATCTTAGCACCATACACTGTAAAAAATATTAACAAGCTCCTCGTTAAATGATTCCCAACGCTAAATTGCGGAGCTACAGGCTATGTTTCACACAGGCCCCTGCCTGCCATGCTGAGCAGTTGCCTCGTTGCCGGCTCGTTCAGCACTCGTCAACTAAATCCTACCAGGCAGCGGCTTGTTCCTGGCGTGTCCGATGAGCATTGTCCGTCTTTTTAACTTGTTGAATCAGCAGGCTCCGTGTTCAGGCGTGTTTAATTACCACCATGTCTCCGTGACACATGTTTACGGTTCAGTTTTGCCACAGCAATCCAATGGTGCAATTTGTTTTTTTATGTACGATGTCTAGAAATGTCAAAATTTGCGATTTTTTTCAAATGCGTCCATCACATTGAACACTTATTAGTGTCATTTGGGGGTCAAAAATATAGATATTTGTTTGAAATTTGGAATAGTCACTCATTAGAGATGGTTATCTGACATGTCTTCCGGTTTTTTGAAAATTCTTACAATTTTGGATTTTGTAAACTTTGAAAAAAATAAAAACGATTTTTTGCATTAGTGGGGATCAGAAAATAAAAATTGTGCAAATCCGAGATAGCCATCTTGTAGAGAATGTCATTTCCTTCCTTTTGACGTGCTTTGTTTGCAATTTGCTTCAATACTCGCTGTTCTATCATCGATCAAAGTTTCGTCCATTTTGGACCGAAAATGGCGTTACATGACGTCACTAAAACGCTATTTTCGCAAAAACTTCTCGCCCGATTTTCTCCAAAATTTATCTGAAGACGTCAAATCGATGCCAGATAAGGTACTGAAAGTTTCGCGTCGATATCTAGTGTAGTTTTGAATCTATAGCGAAAACCCGGGAGGGGGGGTAAGATTTACCCCCCCAGCGCCGCGCGGGTTAAGGTACATTTTAGTGAACGATGATTAAAGAAAGCATGCCCTTTCGACTTGTTTTGTACGGTGCCCTCGCCAACCAATTATTTTAAATCATAAGGTATGTACCACGGTGGGAAAAATAGAACCTGGGAACCTGGTTGATACCTGGAAATAGAACTTGGGGAGGTAAAAGCTCAAAATCGAGGTAATTGAGTGTGTGGGCCATACTTTCTATACAAAGCCTTCGATTGCAACCATTATGACCTAAAGTGTTTTCAAAGGTATAGTACACATACCGCACGAGCTAAATTGATTGTTGGCCAAGGTCAGGTCACTATGCGCAAAAGGTTTAGGTTATATCCATAAAACATGCGTCATTCGATGCATGTTTTATGGATCATTGTAAACGTACAATTCGATAGTGAGTCATTTAACCACCTCATCTCATTTAAGTGAAGTTAATGCCAAGCGCAGGTCAAGGTCAGGTCACATAAGGTCAAAATTGTAAATTTATAATATAAATGAAAATGCATTTTGCTTGGACTAGTTTGGCCTCAGAAATGCAGTGGTGACGTATATTTGTTCGTAGCTGGTTATTGAAAACCGAAAAAATCGGATTAAAAATACATCATACTTTAGGAGCCATAAGTCAAAAATGGTGATGTTTTAAAATTTAGCCAGAGGGTCGCCGTCACTGGCCAGAGGGGCGCCGTCACTGGCCAGAGGGGCGCCGTCACTGACCAGAGGGGCGCCGTCATTGGCCAGAGGGGCGCCGTCACTGGCCAGAGGGACGCATTCACCGGCCAGAGGGGCGCCGTCACTGGCTAGAGGGGCGCCGTCACTGGCCAGAGGGGCGCCGTCACTGGCCAGAGGGTTGCGTCACTGGCCAGAGGGGCGCCGTCACCGGCCAGAGGGGCGCCGTCACTGGCCAGAGGGGCGCGTCACTGGCCAGAGGGACGCCGTCACTGGCCAGAGGGGCGCCGTCACTGGCCAGAAGAGCGCAGTCACTGGCCAGAGGGGCGCCGTCACTGGCCAGAAGGGCGCAGTTACTGGCCAGAGGGGCCTATTTTCGCGCCTTCGGCGCGAAAATGGGTCTGCTTACGAGGCCCTTCCGCGCCTTCGGCGCGGAGAGGGCGCCCTGCGCCTTCGGCGCAGGGGGGGGGGGGGGGGGGGGGGGGGGGGCGCATTCCGCCGCCCCCTGTATCCGCCCCTGTCTAAGGTCATCGGAGGTCAGTGATCTCGGTTGACCTGTGAAAGTGCATGAACCCGATGGAACATATACTAATGTAAAATGGATGCCAAATTTGAAATCAGCATCACAAAATGCCCTAGAAACTGCTAGAGGCCAAAAAAGTTATATCAGCTCATCAGTGGTCACTGTCTTAGTGGAAACCACACGTGTCACCTGTTAACACCTGTGCATATGCTCCTGAACAAACTGATCATGCCCAATAATCTTATACAAGCCTATTATCATGCAACTGAGAGATCATTATATTCAGCACATGCTACATATATTTTACTAATAAATGCAACTGTTTATGGATTGCAATGCTGAAGCCAATGGGGGAAGCACCTGACGTGTTATTGGACTCTACAGGATCCAATAGCACTTTTGTTCTTGGATCATACCATGTTACAAATAAGTCGCATGGTACAATATTTAATGGACTCATGCCTGAAATATTTCTTATTGAACTCGCCTTTGGCTTGTCCAATAACAAATCTTTATCAGGCACTCATTCATTCAATTATAATAATCATTGGTTATTTTTACATCTTAATGGGAATGTTTCACTTTTCCAGAAATTGTCAAATATATGCTGGCTGTAGTCGAAAATATGAAGTAAGTGCTGCTGAAAACGATGGCGATATTTTGCTCTAGAAAAGTCACTTAACTTTATACAAATTAAGGTTTTAAATTTGGGATGATGACGTCATTATTGAGCTATAGACCGCCGCTGATTGGCTGACAAAGTGGGATTGGCTGAAAAAGTGGCTGTCGGCCAATCAGCGGCGGCACTAGCCTAGACCCCATTTTGCAAATGAGAAATTAAATTGCTTAAAAACGGCTAAGTTTTGGGGAGAATGACCTTAGTATTTTCGACATTTCAATAAAGGCCAAAGATAATGGCTTTCTCAGTTCAAAACCCATACAAAGGTGAAACATTCCATTTAAGCAAATATGCATGACCACATCATCATCAATGACAAAAACTGACTTAAAGGTTGAATTTTGTCACTACAAGGGAAGGAATATGCATCTCACTATGTCAAATCTGAATCTGCCAGGTATAAATCACTGTTGTGCAACACTTGACCCCAACATCGCTAGAAAGTCAGGCACTTCCTATATTTTCCATCAATGGGAATGCTTGCATCATCACTTTTCCAATATGAAAAAGTGTGTTCCATTTATATAATTAGACAGCAATGAGCAAAACTAAGACTTATACCTGTAAGACGCACAATTCCAGTCAAATATTGTTTGTTAATACTCAATAGACAGCCGGTGATGTGCAATATGACTGGCATGGTGTGTCTTATTCATCTATATAGGGTTCTCTCTCTCTCCTTCATGACTTTCCTCAAATGCCTTCCCCAACATGTTACATGATGGAACCCAACAAGGTAAGAATACAAGGTAAGGGTTGGAAAAACCTGGATATTTCATAAAAAAAACACAGGGCAGTGTTTCTTGTGGGTTTAAATACTGACACACATTGCAACAACTGAGGGCTGGTATTGAAAAAGGTCTTGAGCACCCCAATCATTTTCCCACTTATAGCATGCATAATGTACAGGATTGTAATGTATAATTATTCCTTTGATTGATGTGATCAGTTAAAATGGCTTAACATGTTCATTATCATTGAACACATACAAAGTTAACCAATTTTAAACTTCACATCCTTTATCTGAACATGTTCCAAAACAAAAATGCATAAAAATGTCAGCCTGAACACTCTTGAATTTCATGCCATAGGCAACAATATTGGTGTTGCGACATGATCTCCTGTCTGGTCACTCACATGGTGTCATCGACATCCTCAACAATTGTTTCCACCATCACTGCTCCCTGAGAACGCCTCTGCCCCCCCCCCCCTCCATCGTTGCCTGAAGACGGCTCTGTTCCTCAATCAGTCAGTCAAACTATCAAGGATAAAACTACATAGGATACACCCTGGAAAGTTACGATTGATAGTGATAGTACAGTTGGTGTATATAACTATAAACTACATCCCTGCATATGTAGCTATATCTAAGGTGAAAGTCAAACAGAGCTCAGACTGTCAATGAAGAAAGCATTTGCATCATAGCAAAAGTTAACATATCCTGAAGCTTAGGTAATGGTAGTTATGATGTTAATATAATATTACACCTTTTTTCAATTGAGCATGGCCAATCGTCAAAACTGTTTCAATACAGGACCAAACTTGGCGCCCTTCTCCGTGCGGTTGGTGCAGAACAGTTGACATATCTGCAAAACTAGTCGCCACAATCAGATTTCAGTTTGTCATTGAGCAAAACTTTAACATTGTGCAGGTAGAAAATAGCACATCTGAAGAAAAAAATTATGTTCATTCTAAAAGGATCGTCATTGTGCATTTCATATTGGAGCTTCTCCACAACCAAGTGTGATAATTTAGACATTTCTCAAAACAGTTTGTTCGCATTCAAAACCGTTTGGCAATGCTCTAAAATCAAAATGACATGGAATGAGACAGAAACGCCCCCCCAAAAAAAACATTGACTGTTGCACACCTCATGTCGATGACACCATGTGAGTGACCAGACAGGAGATCACGTCGCAACACCAATATTGTTACCTATGGCATGAAATTCAAGGAGTGTTCAGGCTGATATTTTTATGCATTTTTGTTTTGGAACATGTTCAGATAAAGGATGTGAAGTTTAAAATTGGTTAACTTTGTATGTGTTCAATGATAATGAACATGTTAAGCCATTTGAACTGATCACATCAATCAAAGGAATAATTATACATTGCAATCGTGTACATTATGCATGCTATAAGTGGGTATGGTATATGTTAGCAATGCTTGATCGGGACAATAATGCACTGCTGTTAGTATAGCCACCTATACAAACAGATTGCATTTTGTGGTGAAACAAGACAGGATGCTGCTTTGAATTTCTAATATAATAAAACAATTGGCTCATATTTTATACATGCCATAATTTTCCAGCCTTTTTTCTAAATTTACTTGACTGGTGGAGACAGTGTAGGGATTATTTCATCTTGTGGTATTCAGTGCTGAACGTAAGATCATAAAATACATAAAAGAGACCATCAAATTTTGGTATTAGCTGTGCAGGCATCACACTTCTGTACACCAGCTGTAGATAGCGTAACAAGGGGCGGGCGGTGAAGCCGGCTTGATGACATCACTGGGAGAGTATTTTTCACTATCGGTGGTGGAAACAATTGTAATAACATAATCAAACCTGACCTAACCTTTATAGCAACTATGGTCACAGGGACCCACGTTTAGAATGCTCCGCTCGCATTTGCTCGCTGCACTGCAGAACCTACCGAGGGCTGTCGCCTGTCGCCCCCCAGACCATCTTGTAGACAAAACCTAACCCTACAGCATAATAAGTTGTGATGTATTTACACCATAGGGTTAGGTTTTGTTCACAAGATGGGCTGGGGGGAGTTACGGAAAGTTACGAGAAAAAGAGTAACCACCCTGGAAAGTTACGATTGATAGTGAAAAATATCCTCCCAGTGACGTCATCAAGCGGGCAGCACTGTCCGACCCTTATTACACTACCTACAGTTGGTGTACGGAAGTGTGATGCCTGCGCAGCTAATACCTAAATTCTCAAGCTTCCACAATTTGAATCTTGCTTCTTGCAAGAAATAACATAAAATAACAAGAAATAACATAACGATTATGGCATTTGTTCGGACGATAGATGAATTCAACGATCCATCGAAAAATGGGCATGTTGCTCTTTTCTCCTTCATGGCTATAACAAGCTTCATGATAATTATGACGTCATGCATATGGTATAGCTTGGATATGGAAACTATTGTACACAATAACGACGGACTTTAGGCATAATAACGACGGACAGGCATATACGCAGGCTGCTTGTAACCTAAACAACCGTTGTGGGGACCCGAAACAAGTTTCGGGGAAATGAAACTTCTTCTAAAAGGGGCCCACTAGTCCTGTGTCTAAATTACTTAACCCTATTTGTAACAGGCTCCTGGCTACCCCTATTTGTAACAGGGTGGGGGGACGGATTCCCCCCCCCCCCGGAGATCTCTAGATATACCCGTCCGATTTTCAAAAATGATTATTTTTTGTATTTATCTTGATTATTTATCGGTGATAATAACTGGATAACTGATAACAGTATGCACGAGGTACAGCTGTCTATGCTATGATTCGAAGCATTCCAGCACCGGCCCAATGGTTCGGAGGGGGGGGGGGCTGCATCCAAGTAATATATGGCTATTGGCTATTTTGCAGTTGGCAGGGTCAAAATTTTACTGATATTGAACCAGGTGCGGTTCGATTTTTCAGGATAAAGGATATGATTCACAGATAACATGAGTGTATTGATCGTATACAAATGTACACCACAACTCATACACATGTGTTGACAAGGAATACCGCCAGTCACAAAGGGATAACACATGATAGAAGTTTTATTAAAACCACACTTCATATTCAACATGCAGAAAAGATGGTCGGCTGAATAAATTATAAATACCACATATTGATGCAAATAGATGAACAGTGTAGCTTCTGACTTTCCATATTAATTTAGGATATTCTCGTCGTCGTGACACCGTTTAGTGATGGCCGTAACCTCCCTGGCTACCTCCGTGGCCATACATGGGCTTCTCCACATAGACGGGCACATGCACCTGCACCTTCTCCTCGCGGTAGTGGTGCAGGCTTCTGTTTTGGGGAGAGTGTTACGAATGCAGTTTTGCGGCGCATACTTCCTTCATGGTTTGCAGTGCAATAAATGCGTCAGAACAATTTCAATGCAATATGTATCATAGATACTTGGATTGTACATATTTTTGGGGCAGAGGCGCACTCAGGATTAAAAAAAATGGGAGGCGATACCCACCCTCAAATTAGGTCCAACTTCAAATTAGTAAGATGATAAAAGCGTTACGCGCATGCCGCATGGTGCCCCCATGTTTTTTCCAGGATCCGCCTATGCACAATATATTACATTTAACCAATTACAGCATATAATGCCCACATTTGACGTTCATGTCGTCCCATACAGTCACGAACAGCACATATTTTGTCTTCAGAAAATCCCTCCATTTTACATTCTCTGAATACGCCTATGATTTGTATTTTGTTTTTTGTATTTTGTTATATTAAAGACCAGTACGTTTCAAGCTCAAAAACTTTTGGGACATGAAAATCGGTCGAGCCACATGGCCGCAATGCTCTTTAAAAAAACACCCAATAGTTTCGTATTTTTTGCCCCCTGGCCCCCCATTTTTGAACAAAACAAAAATTTCGGGATCCAAAAAGAGAGACCTTGTCATGACAAATCGAATGACGTTTTTTCCATCGAAATCGACCGAGTGGTTCTCGAGATCTCTGGGGGGGGGGGTCAGAATCTGCTCCCCCCCGCAGGTTGACGTAGTTCTGGCCTCCCGCAGGGAATAGGGTTAATTGGAACGGACTAGTAGACCACTTGAACGGAATTAATTGCAACGGACTAGTAGACTACTCGACCGGACTTAATTGGAACGGACTAATAGTTCGCTCGACCGGACTTATTGGAACGGACTAGTAAACCGCTCGACCGGACTTAATGGTGGGTTAGGTTAGGTTAGGTTAGGATAGGTTATTATTCGGCGGCATTTATACTCATAAAATATACGGTCATTGATCCAATCACGTCATTGACGATCCTGATTTTTCCTGTGCATCTTCCTGCGTCGATATGTCTATCTGCGTAGGTATGGCGACGCCCGTGGAGCATCTCGGGAAGATTTCTAGGGAAGATTTTCGTTCCAACATTGTTAGGTAAGATACATTCTAAACAACATAAAAGGTAGATAATAGTCAAATAGTGTCTTGCCATATGCGTAGTGACCAAATAGTTAAGTTTTGTAGCATCTAAAACGCTGTGTACTTATGGCCAGTATGACCGTCACGGCGCAAAATGTAGGTCACGAGGTCAAGTGACCAAAAATATGATATTACCAAATTGGTCTTTGACTAATCCCGAACCAAACAATAAAAAAGAAAATTGCTTCTTTAGTCTCGGAGTTATTGGTCGTCAAAAATAGGCCTGCACAGTGAACTTTTCAAATTTTCGAATGACCTTATCTTGGAAAGTATTTTTCCCCATTTTTTTTTGGTCACCACCAATGAATTCCCGCCCTTGAAACCCCCCAGTGCACAACTTTTCAAGAAAATACAAAATGGCCTGACGGCAAATTTAAAGTCAATTAATGTCAAAATTTAATGTAAATGTCAATTTTAGGTCAAATTCCGGTCACCGAAGGTCAAAATTTTAAATTGTTAAATCTAAAAAAACTGTTGCTAGATCAGTTATGTCTCAGAAATACAGCGGTGGAATGTATTTGTCTGTATCTAATCAATAAAAGCCAAAAAACGCAATTTCAAAATATGACGTCATGAGTTACCCATACTTTAGATGTCATAAGTCCGTCAAAAATGGAGATATCAGTTTGAAATTTGGTAGGGTAGTTGCCTATGTACGGTACTCTGACATCTTCCGGTTTTTTGAATATTTTATTTTGATGTTTTGATTTTGTGATAATTTCATTATAATATAGATAATTTCACATATGATTGAATTGGTCCACTTAAAGTAAATGATATGTTGGTAAGTAAAGATAACGAAATGGTGGAATTGTTGAGTAATCAGTTCAGTTCCGTTTTTACAATCGAAGACCAAAGTGGTATCGCATTACTTCATCCTCCGCCAGTAACGGAGGATACTTTGGGAGAGCTGGGCAATATAAGTAGTGATTTAGTTAGTGCATATTTAAAAAAGATAAAACCTAATAAGGCGGAGGGACCAGATACTATATATGCAAGGGTTTTAAAAGAATGTGGAAGAGAGATATCTGTTCCATTGGCTATAATATTTTCCAGATCACTAAAAGAAACAAATATTCCACTTGACTGGAAGAGTGCAAACGTAGTTCCTATATTTAAAAAGGGGGATAAAAGTAAGGTAGAAAATTATAGACCTGTCAGTCTTACCTCCTTAGTTTGCAAAGTACTGGAATCAATCATTAAAGATAAAATAGTAGAATATTTGGATGAATATAAAATCATTAGGGAAAATCAGCATGGCTTCAGGAAGGGTTATTCGTGCTTGACCAACCTTCTGCAGTTTTTGGATGTGGCAACCGATAGTTTTGATAGGGGTGAACAGCTTGATGTAGCGTATCTTGATTTTAGTAAAGCTTTTGATAAGGTTCCCCATAAAAGATTAGGATTACAACTGAAAAGCCACGGAATAAGCGGCAAGGCGCTTGATTGGATCGAGTTTTGGCTCTCAGGACGGCGGCAAAGAGTTTTACTAAATGGGTTCAAATCTGAATGGAGAGATGTGCGTAGTGGGGTGCCTCAAGGCTCAGTTTTAGGCCCATTGTTATTTTTAATATTCATTAATACAATCGAGAATGGTGTAGACAGTAAAGTGTTAAAATTCGCTGACGATCTTAAAGTTTTCAGGGTTATTAGGAGAGATAACGACCAGGATCTTTTCCAGTCGGATCTGGATAGGTTGGTTGAATGGTCAGAAACATGGCAAATGGAATTTAATATTAACAAATGTAAAGTTATGCATGTAGGCCGAGTAAAAAGAAGAACTTCATACAAAATGGGGGGACAGGAGATGTCACAGACGGTAATGGAAAGGGACCTAGGGGTAATAGTTAACAGTAAGCTGTCTGCATCTGACCAGGTAACCAAAGCTAGAAAACAGGCGCTAAGGATGCTTGGTGCCATTTACAGGAATGTTTCTTATAAAAGTGCTGAGGTGATAACTAAACTGTATTGTGCATTTGTTAGACCACATTTAGAGTACTGTGTTCAAGCTTGGTCTCCAACGTATGAGAAAGATTGTTGGTTACTAGAAAGGGTACAAAAACGGGCAACGAAAATGGTTAACGGTATTAGTAATTTAGAATATGAGGATAGGCTTAAAACATTGGATATGTTCTCACTTAAATACAGAAGATTGAGGGGGGATCTCATTGAAGTTTTTAAGTTTGTAAATGGTCAACAGATTGGGTATCTAAAGAACTTGTTTGATTTTGATAGAGAGAAAAGAGGGCGATGCCATCAGTATAAACTTATTGTTAAACAAAGCAGGACTAGATTAAGACAGTCGTTTTTCAGTAGAAGGGCTGTGAGCCATTGGAACAATTTACCAGGTGATGTAATCAGTGCAGCCACATTAGTTTCTTTCAAAGCTGGGCTCGACAAATATTTTGCGGGAAAGGGTTTTGTTTATAAATATTCCTGGGATTAGTCTTAGTTATAGTGATACACATATGCTAATATACATAAGAACATAAAAAATTGAAATAGGTTGCTTACAAGAAAGGGATTATTTTGAGAAGGAAGATTGTGTATGTGTGGGACTAGTGTAATTACAACGTTTGTATGGATTGAATGTCTTGTGAATGTAGATTGCTAAATTCTGAGGTTCGTGTGTGCAGGACGATGTATATGTACTGGATGTTAAATTCTGAAAATGGTTAGTGTGTATTACATGATATGGTGCCCTGCGAGGCAATGTATGTGGCCGTTCATGTCCGTTGTCACATGTGTGCCGTTCACGTCCATGTGTGCCGTACAACCCAGGACGGGCCCATGAGGCTCTTTGTTGTACTGAAAATTTATGTCTTTATGTCTTTATGATTCCCCCCCCCCAATACATTTTTAAATTTGTTAATTGGTTGATAACTTTTCAAGAAATTAGTTCGATTTTTGTCTTCTTTTTTACCGAAAAATTGACCTCGAGTGCCCCGAAGTGCCCCCAGCCAGCCTGAGGGGCCCTCTAATGCCGACATAAGGCCCTCATTCGGCCTTGGGGAGCCCTCGGAAGGCCTGAAACTTCAACATGGGCTGTCCGACGTTTTTTTGCGAGCATTTAGAGGCCCTGCACAAAATAGTTACCTAAATCGGAGGAGATACCATTTCGCGCTTTTTGGGGGGGGGGGCCTTTGGCCGTGGGGAGGGGCCCTTTGGCCGAGAGGTTCCCTTGGGTTTCGTTCCCCCTTCCCCCATCCGAAAATACCTTCCGCCGCCAGGAGTGCGGAGCCAAACAAATTTGACTGCATGACCTTGATCCGCCTCTCGAGACAGGACAGGTACCTGTCCTATCTCCAGACGTGAAGCCCGGTGCCTGTCCTGTCTCCAGACGTGAGACCTGATACCTGTCCTATCTCCAGATGTGGGGTCCGGTACCTTCCCTGCCTCTAGTCGTGAGGCCCGGTACCTGTCCTGTCTCCAGACGTGAGGTCCGATACATGCCCTGCCTCCGGGCCCTGTGCCTGTCCTGTCTCCATACGTGAGGACTGGTACCTGACCTGTCTCCAGACGTGAGGTCCGGGGACGGTACCTGCCCTGCCTACGGGCCCGGTGACTGTCCTGTCTCCAGACGTGAGGACCGGTACCTGTCCTGTCTCCAGACGTGAGGTCCGGTGACGGTACCTGCCCTGCCTACGGGCCCGGTGCCTGTCCTGTCTCCAGACGTGAGGACCGGTACCTGTCCTGTCTCCAGACGTGGGATCCGGTACCTGCCCTGCCTACAGTCCCCGTACCAGTCCTGTCTCCAGACGTGAGGGCCGGTACCTGTCCTGTCTCCAGACGTGAGGCCCGGTGCTTGTCCTGTCTCCAGACGTGAGGCCCAGTGCCTGCCCTGTCTTCAGACGTGAGACCCGGTACCTGTCCTGTCTTCAGACGTGAGGCCCGATACCGGTCCTGTATCTAGACGTGAGGCTTTTCCTGTCTCCAGACATGATACCCGGCATCTGTCCTGCCTCCAGACGTGAGGCCCAGTAGTTGCCCTGCCTCCAGACGTGAGGTCCTGTACCTGCCCTGTCTCCAGCCCAGTAGCTGTCCTGTCTCCAGACGTGAGGCCCGGTACCTGTCCTGTCGCCAGATCCAGTTCTCACTAAGCAAGGGCGCCGCAACCCTCAGAAAGTTGGGCGGCCCGAGGCATTCTGAAGTCGATTCTTTCCATGCAACGCCCATAGGCGTAATGTTAGAATGTTAAGTCCGAAAATGTTGGAGGGGGGGGGGGGGGAGGAGGAGGGCTGCCCCCTACCCCCCGGTTCCTGCGCCCTTGCCACTGAGTTAACCTGTTGATATTGCATTTCATCGCGTGTGGGGCCCCTCTGTAGGCCTCCGCAGCCGGAAAACTGCACCTAGTACATAGCCTGCAATTCCGCTCAATAGATGGCGATGCGAGCGTGTGCATTAAAATCCTTACGGGAAATGCGGAGAAACAGCTTTAATGTATACGATAACTTTATGAAAATCACTACGGCTGTCAAACAGCATACGGAGAATTCGAAAATGATATTGAAAATAAACGTACAAAATATATGCATGCCAAAATGTACGATATTGACGATTAAATGGCAAAAGTGTCCCTAAAAGAGGCCAGTTGGCACCTCCAAATTTCATTTGCAAAATGTTTAAAAAATCATGTAAGCTTGTAATGACAAAGCGCATGATAATATGACTATTAATCTGAAATTTGTTTTGCATGACCCGGCCTAAATTATGTATACCAAACATCGATGGGCGAATCACCTGGCCATCAGTGCGGTGGCCATCAGTGCTATGGAATATAAATTCGTTTGGACAATCTACCATGAATATAACCAAAAAAGTTATTGTTTTTCACCTATCACCTGTTCTAGTTTTAAGTATAAAAATACACCTAAATATTGCGTTCCTAAGTAAAAATTAGAAGGTTAAAACTGATTTTCCTTCACATTGTCGCGAACTTCACATTGTTGTATTGAAGTCACATGTCACATTGTCCGCACTGATGGTTCATTCGGCGCTTCGCCCCCCACCCCTACTAAACAAAACTCGTGGCGACGCCCCTGCCTGTACGCCACCGTAAAAGAGCGATGCCAACGGCAGTCGGCAACGTGTGTTTACAAATATAGTTCATTGGAAATCACCAAGTTAGGGTTTTCACAAAGCTACCTACCCTTACCCTATAAGATCACATTGCGTATTCTGCGATACTGGTCCCCGGGGAGACGATTGATTTTTCGATACTAGGTTTGGTCAGCGCCACTTGAAGCATTGCCACCACCGCTGCTCTGTCGTTTCGTCTTGTCGCCCGGCCGGCGGAGTTTCGGCAGCCGTTTGTCTGACCTTGCACTGCCGAGGGCAGCAGGCCCGTCCCGGCCGGCCGCCCGCTATAAAGGCAGCGCGCCGGCCGTCCAGAGGCACAGTATATCCCTCTCCTCTCACCAAGCAACATGAAGCTGCTGGTAAGCGGCAGGCACACAATATCCAGAATTCAGGTTCTATCGTAACAAACTTTAACGAATGTCCTCATCAAAATTTTAGGATTTTAATCATGATGGTATATTAGAATATGTTGTATGTTTAAATCATAGAAAGTACAGATGATTTTCTGCAAATGTATATTTTAGCAGACTTTTATTGAATAACCTGAAGGCATATTCCTCTATTCCATGGATGTTTCCGTATTAGTTGTATGCTTACGATTATAGTTTGTCGTTAGATAGCATTTCAACTTAGTCGCTGCTGTTCCACTGGAGTTGTTGTATTGAAGTGTAATCCGGTGTGACAGGTGTTGTTGGTTGTTGTAGTATTGACCTGTTGTCCTGTGTGACTGGTGCTGTTCGTGTCTGTTGTATTAACCTGTTGTCCTGTGTGACAGGTGCTGTTCGTGTCTGTTGAATTGACCTGTTGTCCTGTGTGACAGGTGCTGTTCGTGTCTGTTGTTTTGAAGTGTAATCCGGTGTGACAGATGCTGTTCGTGTTTGTTGTATTGAAGTGTAATCCGGTGTGACAGGTGCTGTTCGTGTCTGTTGTATTGAAGTGTAATCCGGTGTGACAGGTGATGTTCGTTGCTGTTATATTGACCTGTTGTCCTATGTATGTGACAGGTGCTGTTCGTGTCTGTTGTATTGGCGTGTAATCCGGTGTGACAGGTGCTGTTCGTGTCTGTTGTATTGAAGTGTAATCCTGTGTGACAGGTGCTGTTCGTGTCTGTTGCATTGGCGTGTAATCCGGTGTGACAGGTGCTGTTCGTGTCTGTTGTATTGAAGTGTTGTCCTGTGTGACAGGTGCTGTTCGTGTCTGTTGTATTGACCTGTTGTCCTGTGTGCCAGGTGCTGTTCGTGTCTGTTGTATTGAAGTGTAATCCGGTGTGACAGGTGATGTTCGTTGCTGTTATATTGACCTGTTGTCCTATGTGACAGGTGCTGTTCGTGTCTGTTGTATTGGCGTGTAATCGGGTGTGACAGGTGCTGTTCGTTGTTGTTGTATTGACCTGTTGTCTTATGTGACAAATGCTGTTCGTGTCTGTTGTTTTGAAGTGCAATCCGGTGTGACAGGTGCTGTTCGTGTCTGTTGTCTTGACCTGTTGTCCTGTGTGACAGGTGCTGTTCGTGTCTGTTGTATTGGCGTGTAATCCGGTGTGACAGGTGCTGTTTGTGTCTGTTGTATTGACCTGTTGTCCTGTGTGACAGGTGCTGTTTGTCGCTGTAGTCGCTGCTGCCGCGGTGGTCGAGGCCGCTGGAGGTTATGGTCATCAGCAGTGAGTATCCAACACGGATTGGCACGGTGTGATGCACAGTGGTACACTGACACGGGTCAGTGGCAAAAACACAGTACTGGGAACACAACACATTAACTTCGGCAGGCAACAGCGTTGACTTGGGTAGCTAGCTGCTAGTACATCATCAGTGAAGTCCGTCAGTACCAATGCTGTGATGTCGTGCTGATACCTGTGACCCGACCTGACCCGACCTGACATTACCCCGCTCCAGGCACTACCCGGTGAAAACCATCGTCCAACACCGCCGCTACCCGGTGGTGAAGCACCAACGCTACCCGGTCGTGCGCCACGTGCCCGTCTACAAGCCCGTCTACAAGACGGTGGTCAAACACGTGCCTCAGCCGTACCCGGTCTACAGGCAGGTGCAAGTCGTCAAGCACGTGCCTGTGGTCAAGCACGTGCCTGTGGTGAAGGAGGTGCCTGTCGTGAAGCACGTGCCTGTGGTGCAGCACAAGTACCACGTCAGGAAGGTGCCCGTGCACGTGCCCGTCTATGTTGAGAAGCCGTCCTACGGCTACGGCCACCATTAATCTGAGATATAACGCGCCGTCTTGCTGAAAACATCGCGTGTTCGACAACGTATACCTGTAAATCCATATAAACACTGGTCTTTCCAGCGGGTTACGTCATTGTCCACTGTCCTGCCAGCTTGTTCTCTCATTGCTTAAATGTGGTAGGTGCCTTGCATTTGTGCTGCACCTGTCCGATGATAAACGCGACGTTCCAGAGGCCGGTGGCGTTGTTCCACGAGTTGACTGCATATTACGTTGATATTTATGACTGCTTGTTTTGACGCGTCTGTAAGCTGCAATGTCATCCTTGTGCTATCAAATACACTGAACATACGATCACGTGAGGCATTTAAGGCACTGTCTGAACATTTACAGGTCATAGCAAAGAACATCACTACTCAGTACTCATCCGATATTTGGGATTTTGTCTTCGAATTTGCTCTCTCAAGTCATGTACGTTAACTCAATTCATAGATACATATAAGCTAAATTATTTGGCACGGCGGATTCGCTCCGCAGCATACGGGATGAATTTCTTCATTGGTCCACCCTTATCGTTACAAATAAGTATAAATAGGTGTGACCGAAGGAGCATGATGTATGTTGTGTTAATATTCCATTATTTACGAAGCATTAGATTGTCTAACTTGAAATCAATCAAAATAAGCACAACTCTTTACAATTTTGTGATATTGGTTTCTCTGCCTCTAAACCCCACCACGCATTTTTTTGAAATTTCAGTTCATTTTCTAATTTAATTACAGTTTAGTCTTTTACATTAAAAAATGCAATACGACAGTTTTAAGATATTGAACGTTGTTGTGTGCAAATTATCAGGTAGGTACATCCGCTGGGTAGTTGTAAAGAAATACACCTCTGAAAGTTCACAATTAAAAAATCGCGGTCGCTTCGTGATGGCTCGGTAATAATGTCGGGTATAGTGCACGTAAGTAGTGTCCGTTTACAATACATTTGCCTTCAGTCTTCTTGGCAGTCTTCTTGGATATCTCAATGTGTAATATTAAGCTCGTAGTTCATGAACTTATCCATAGTTCAACCACTGTTAAATTTGAAATAGGCTGTACAGTATACTCTGCGATCTGATCACGTATTTTTAGGGAGAAAATGTACTTGCACATGAATACATGTGTAAGTTCATGATAGTACACTGGCAGACATCGGAGACTCTTGAGAGTTCTCATAGACCATACATGCGTCGATTTAGTCTCTGCAGAGAGACACATTTTACGAGAACTTTGGAGGGGGTCTTTGGTCTCAAGATTATCTTTTTTGCAAAGGTTTTCAGCGTGAACTTAAATTGTCTTGCTTGAGAATGCCTGAAAAAGTCGCGGTGCCGGCCGGGATTGAACCGTCACATGTTAAAGGGAATTGTTGACCTTGGTAGATTCGAGCGAATGCTATTAAATGACTAAACAGATTACGCAGAGAATGATTCTGCTATTCATTTGTCATAAAACCGGGGAACTGTGGAGATATTCATGAAATAAAATATTATACAACATGACGTCATTTTCAGATACACGTCACAAACGCGTCACACCTCCCGATTTTATGGTGAATCGAATTAGGTAAACAGTGCCACTGTATGTGCGACGCCGGTGTTATGCACACCGTAAGATACACACAACAGATACGCTATCTGGTAGCACTTTCTTCTGTGACGTCACATGGATTATATTTTTTTTGTCTGTCTACGAACGGAAAGACGGTTATTTTCCTGAAGTCTTTCCTGAAGAAAAAATCCCTTTCGAAGTAGGACCCAGAGACACTTTTTGGAAGTTTCATACATGAAGGAAGCAGATCAATCCCGAGGCCAATTCTAACGCTACGTGACGTCACGGCTTCCCGTGGTGGGCCGTCCGTCATTCCCGGAAAACGCCTTCCGCTGCATTTGTTTGGTGAGTTGATTTGCACTGAATATTTATTTGTTTGTTCTCGACAAGATTATCCCATTTATGGCGACTCCCAACCCAGAGTGGCTGTAAAATAACCGAGCACAGTGCACAGATAGAAGTGGCTCACTTGTGACAAACGAGTGGAGTGATTTGCTATATTTGTTATCATGGTTTTGTTCCACGTGGCAGTGATACTGATGCTGATACTGTCCCGGCACAGTGATCTGCTGTTAGATGAAAGGTTTGATGCTTATTTCAGAACCGGTTGGGTTGAGTGTAAGCCGGCCAAACGGACCATTTAGTGTTTCTATCCAGCTGAGATTGAGCCAGCTGCGGAGTGTCACAGTTTGTCTCGCCACCCGCCGTCGAAAACACTCAGTGCGATACATTTATTTATTTCTATTATGCACTGTTTGCAATGTGATATTCCTGAAAGTTGCAAACTGTAGCAGTCATGTTGCACCTTGATGAACTTGAAGACTTGAACTTGATGAATTTGATTTACAACTTATGTTATAACTTGACGTCAGTCTGAAGTATAAACAAGATAAACTTAACATTAACATGAGATCTCAGTGATTAGTAATAAATGTTTATTTAATCATTGGTATCAATTCAATCAATTGTGTAGTGTCTAACCATCGATTCTGTCGGATGAAGTTTGGTTGATGTGCAATGTTTTGTTTCTTTGGGTTTCAAAAACCACACCCAACTCAGTCTGCATTGTATGTGCCAACTGCTTGCAATTTGTCCTGCTACTGAAAATATAATTCCCAATCCAATCATTACCTTTTACCCAGACAGTTGCACAATGAAAGGTGGGCAGTACACGATGGACTAGGTAAGGGGTGCATAAATATAAAGGAAATTGGTGGTGAGAACACCATTGCTGAGTCAGAGTAAGTGATCTTTGTTGCATGTTGTGTTGTTTGTTATGCATCCTATAAACAAAATTAAGCTTCATTTGCGACCTGCTGAGTAGTGTATACAAAGGTATTGTATTTCAAATTTCAGATTCAATACCTGCTCATTCCTAATTTGTATGAAATTGAGGCATACTAGTCATACTCAGTGGCGGTAAAGTGTTCTGTCTTTATGGAAAAGGTCGGGGACAAAATGTTCCTTCCCATGAAGTACTCGGGGGTCAAAATGCCAGTAAAAATCATTACCTATGGCTATGCCGATGCTGGGAATATTTACTAAACGATCATGTCCTTAGAAATACTGATCGTCAAAACGACTTCAGATGTAATATTCACTTAATCATCATATTCATCACGTCAGCATGTATGTACATTTACATTTTTGAAATTGGCAGTTGCGTTTCAGCTCTTGATGTCTAATAACTTAGTTTCAATCGAATAAGATAACCAGTAACCTCATACTAATTAAAAGATATAAAATGCCAAAAGTTATATTGAATATTTCGCCGTTGCGGCTTCTTCAGCAATACATATTTTTTTAAACACAATCACAATCAGCAAATCACAGTAAAAGAATCGTAAGCACATGCGATGTTTGAAAGGCCACTGACATTTTTCGAGCCTGCTTCTTATGATCTAAGATGATTATCTACATATTATTTATCGATACACGTAACAGATAGATACACGTAACAGATAAATATACATTATATACATCAATAGCTTATACGGCAGATTCAGAATATACATATTATATACATATATACATACATACATATATACATATAAACATACATATATACATATATACACACATATATACACATATATACACATATATATACATATACACACATATACATACATACATATACATATACATATACATACATACATATATATATATATATATATATATATATATATATATATATATATATATATATATATATATATACATATATATACACATATACACACATATATACATATATACATATATATATATATACATACATACATACATATACATACATATACACATATATATATATATATATGCATACATATATACATATATACATATACATATACATATATATATACATATACATACATACCTACATACATATACATACATACACATACATACATACATATACACATATGCACATATAAATATATATATATACGTAACATATATGACAAAGTACACATTATATACATTATTTGATAGTAATCATTATCGTATAAGTTAGATACCGGACATACATATTTAAACTTATTTACAGGTCAATATTATGTACAAAATATACATATATAACAGACATCAGACACGTAATACATGTTGTTATGTATAGACGCATGTACACTGACACATCTCGAAACACTTACTTATACAACTATGTTCACCATATATACACATTTCTATATATACACATTATATATACATATATGCACATTTCAACTATGTTCACCATATACATACATTTGGTATGATCATACATCAAACATTTATGTACAAAAACATGTATAAACAAAACAGGCTAAATTAACTCAAGTCGGTCGCACGTTGGGTGATCTAGTCAGTATGAGGGGTCAGGGGCCATGAGAATGTTTGCGTGTTGAGGGTTGGTTTTTGGTCTCGAATGTAGATGGATTCTTTTATTTTTCTGTCAGGACCGTCCGAAGCGCGAGCAAGAATACATACTTTTAGATTTAGAGATGTCAGAGGGGTGGTTAAATGTTTGTTTTGGTGGATGCCGAATGGTGAGTCCATACGTTTATTTCTAGCATCACCGAGATGCTCGTTGAAACGCTTTCTGATGGCGCGCCTGCTCTCTCCGATATAGAAGGACTGATCCTGAGGACAGAGCGTACAGTCGATCCTGTATATCGTGTTTTTTGAGTGGCATCTTCCCGCGAGCCCTGCGTGGCATGCGTTACAGTGTCTGCCTCCACCTGGACAGGGAGGGGTGCTGTGGGCCGACCTGATCAGTTTATTCCCGACTGTTTCTCCCCCCTTCCATGCCACCTGGAAATTGATCCTACTGTTATTAACTATACCATGTACTTTTTTACACAGTTTATCGTCAACAAAAGGCAGTACAAGTGGTGTTTTTTCATGTTTTTGTCGCGCTGACGATGTGTGTCTGTTCCCCTCCTGTTGTATGTTTGAATCGCCTCTTTTCTTGTTTTTCGAAGTATGGCAGGTGGATATCCGTTGGCGCGGAAAAGTCTGTCGATCTTCTCCAGACTGCGGTTTGTGGGGTCTCCCGGTGATGACAGTCTCAGTGCCCGCAGAAACTGGGACCTAGCTGTAGCTCGTTTCACTGACATGGGCTGGGCAGAGTCAAAATGGAGGATCACGTTGGCTGACATCGGCTTAATGAAAAGTTCTGTCGTGTACCGTCCTGTCTCTGAGATTTTGACGAGTGTGTCCAGGAAGGAAAGGGTCCCTGTGTTGCCCGTGTGCTCTAGAGTAAACTGAATTGATGGGTGGACGCTGTTAATAAATTCAAAATACTCTAGGAGGCTAGGGAGTCCGTGTGGCCAGACTCCGAAAACGTCATCTATATACCGTAAGTAGAGAGACGGCTGTGCCCTTGTTGTGCTAAGGAATGCGGATTCTAGGGTATGCATAAAAGCTATGGCCAGCGGCGGTGCTACACGGCTGCCCATGGCTACACCTGTTTGCTGCCTGAAGTATTGTGACCCAAATCGCACAAAGTTCTGCGTCAGACAGTGCTTCAAAAGGAGTTCAATGTCTGCCAGGGTCATACCAAATGTGTTTACTTGCTGAGCGTGTTCACGAAGCATGGACATACAGGCCTGGATACCGTCATCCACTGGGATATTGCCATATAGGTTAACTACATCCACACTGAAGAGTATAGTACCTGGTTCAAAGCCCTCGGGATATTTGTCCTTTACTTTATCTAGGAACTGGGTCGTGTTTTTTAAGTGAGCTGGAACAAAGGGCAGCAGTTGAGTTACCACTCTCTCTAGGATCCAGGTAAGCTTGTCGACAGGGTCGTCACAGGCTGATACAATTGGCCTGAGTGGAATATCGACTTTATGGTCTTTTGGCAGACCGTATAACTCTGCTGTACGAGAGCACTGGGGAAGAATACTCTTGACGACCTTGTCCTCAAGCTTACCATCTAATGACTCATGGATGACACGTTTGGTTATGGCCTCTAGTTTCGGTGTTGGATTTCTCGGTACTACTTCATACTGCTGCGTGATATTCTGCATTTTGGAAACATAGTCATCAGTATTCAGGATAACTAACCCCTTGCATTTATCTGAACGCTTTACAACGACGTCTGCGTTATGCGATAGGTCCTTCAGCGATTTTAACTGAGCCTGAGAGTAGTTAAGCTCAGGAGATCTATGGTTTTTATAGGCGGCTAAAATCCGACGTTTTACCTGTCGCAGGGCTAGCTCGAGATCCTGCGGCCCACGAGGCGCCTGTGAGCAGTCTCCGTCAGGAAATCGTGGCCGTAGTCGCCCTGACGACTGCTCTGATGGTTCTGGCTGATTAGGTTGGTTAGAGTTTCCCCGATCGTCTTCAGCAGGCGGGGTCGGGGTCGGAGTCGGAGTCGGAGTCGTAGTCGTAGTCGAAGTGGCATCGGGTGACGGTGGCGCTGTCTGTCTTGAGATATGCTCGGACGGATGCGTTTGGGATCTTCGGCTTTCGATATCCACCTTCCATCGGAGAGCATAGTTTCCGCGTTCTATGCCACATTCAGTATCCTTGATGACAGATGCCGTGAGTCGTCGTGCTAGAGCGTACTTGGGGCCATTGGAGAGAAGCTGGGTGAGCTCTGGCGCTAGAGTGATGTCCGACAGATTTTTCAGACGGGAGTCTGGTGGCTGGTCGTCGTCTGCAGGGTGAGTCCTGGGTCGTTGTGTTTCTTGCAGCGCATGTGGTATAATGTCCTCTTCTCCGGCTGGTGTGGACACAGTGTCCGGCGTGTCCTCGTGGGAGGTGACGACTGGAGCCTCTGCGCGGCTCTCGGCTTCGACGTCGGGTTCTTCTGAGGTTGCGGCCAGCTGGGCGGTCGGTGACTGTGAGTGTCTGTGATGACTGCTCACAAGATCCCGGAACTTCTTCACCAGAATCTTCCTCCTTTCTTCTACACACATCCAGAAGATACGTTCTGCCTCTTGGTCCACCCACCTGACTACGTCTTGGTTGCCTCTGAGTCCATCCCGATATAGACGTCGCTGTTCTCTTGTCTGGAAAGCTTGTTTCCGGTACGATTCTCTGATCGCTTCATTGAGCATTTCTCTGCGGAATCGTCTCTTCTGATCTTGAAAATGTTGACTTCTTGATGATATTTGGTTAGTTCTTGTCACTATCTGATGTATGAAGCGAGGTATGACGTTGACCTTTCTACATTGAAGGAGAAATGTGATTCTTTCATTATTGTATGCTGTTTTTTGTGCTAGAGTTAGTCTTTTTGCTAGAGTTTCTCTAAGGTTAACATTAGGTTCTATTGATATGAGATGATTGAAACTCTGATTGAGGTTGATCATAATGAATAAATCGAATAAGATAACCAGTAACCTCATACTAATTAAAAGATATAAAATGCCAAAAGTTATATTGAATATTTCGCCGTTGCGGCTTCTTCAGCAATACATATTTTTTTAAACACAATCACAATCAGCAAATCACAGTAAAAGAATCGTAAGCACATGCGATGTTTGAAAGGCTTGAGAAATGTCTAAATTATCGCACTTGGTTGTGGAGAAGCTCCAATATGAAATGCACAATGACAATCCTTTTAGAATGAACACAATTTTTTCTTCAGATGTGCTATTTTCTACCTGCACAATGTTAAAGTTTTGCCCAATGACAAACTGAAATGTGATTGTGGCTACTAGTTTTGCAGATATGTCAACTGTTCTGCACCAACCGCGCGGGGAAGGGCGCCAAGTTTGGTCCTGTACTGAAACAGTTTTGACGATTGGCCATGCTCAATTGAAAAAGGTGTAATATTATATTAACATCATAACTACCATTACCTAAGCTTCAGGATATGCTAAACTTTTGCTATGATGCAAATGCTTTCTTCATTGACAGTCAATAAATCAGTCAATAAATGAGCTCTGATTGACTTTGACCTTAGATATAGCTACATATGCAGGGATGTAGTTTATAGTTATATACACCAACTGTATGTACTATCACTATCAATCGTAACTTGCCAGGGTGTATCCTATGTAGTTTTATCCTTGATAGTTTGACTGAATGATTGAGGAACAGAGCCGTCTTCAGGCAACGATGGAGGGGGGAGGGGCAGAGGCGTTCTCAGGGAGCAGTGATGGTGGGAACAATTATTGAGGATGTCGATGACACCATGTGAGTGACCAGACAGGAGATTACGTCGCAACACCAATATTGTTACCTATGGCATGAAATTCAAGGAGTGTTCAGGCTGACATTTGTATGCATTTTTGTTTTGGAACATGTTCAGATAAAGGATGTGAAGTTTAAAATTGGTTAACTTTGTATGTGTTCAATGAAAATGAACATGTTAAGCCATTTTAAATGATCACATCAATCAAAGGAATAATTATACATTACAATCGTGTACATTATGCATGCTATAAGTTGGAAAATGATTGGGGTGCTCAAGACCTTTTTCAATACCAGCCCTCAGATGTTGCAATGTGTGTCAGTATTGAAACCCACAAGAAACACTGCCCTGTGTTTTTTTATGAAATACCCAGGTTTTTCTAACCCTTACCTTGTATTCTTACCTTGTTGGGTTCCATCATGTAACATGTTGGGGAAGGCATTTGAGGAAAGTCATGAAGGAGAGAGAGAACCCTATATAGATGAATAAGACACATCATGCCAGTCATATTGCACATCACCGGCTGTCTATTGAGTATTAACAAACAATATTTGACTGGAATTGTGCGTCTTACAGGTATAAGTCTTAGTTTTGCTCATTGCTGTCTAATTATATAAATGGAACACACTTTTTCATATTGGAAAAGTGATGATGCAAGCATTCCCATTTATGGAAAATATAGGAAGTGCCTGACTTTCTAGCGATGTTGGGGTCAAGTGTTGAACAACAGAGATTTCTACCTGGCAGATTCAGATTTGACATAGTGAGATGCATATTCCTTCCCTTGTAGTGACAAAATTCAACCTTTAAGTCAGTTTTTGTCATTGATGATGATGTGGTCATGCATATTTGCTTAAAGGGAATGTTTCACCTGAGTATTGGTTTTGAACTGAGATAGCCATTATCTTTGGCCTTTATTGAAATGTCGAAAATACTAAGGTCGTTTTCCCCAAAACTTAGCCGTTTTTAAGCAATTTAATTTCCCATTTGCAAAATGGGGTTTAGGCTAGTGCTGCCGCTGATTGGCCGACAACCACTTTTTCAGCCAATCCCACTTTGTCAGCCAATCAGCGGCGGTCTATAGCTCAATAATGACGTCATCATCCCAAATTTAAAACCTTAATTTGTATAAAGTTAAGTGACTTTTCTAGAGAAAAATATCACCATCGTTTTCAGCAGCACTTACTTCATATTTTCGACTACAGCCAGCATATATTTGACAGTTTCTGGAAAGGTGAAACATTCCCATTAAGATGTAAAAATAACCAATGATTATTATAATTGAATGAATGAGTGCCTGATAAAGATTTGTTATTGGACAAGCCAAAGGCGAGTTCAATAAGAAATCTTTCAGGCATGAGTCCATTAAATATTGTACCATGTGACTTATTTGTAACATGGTTATGATCCAAGAACAAAAGTGCTATTGGATCCTGTAGAGTCCAATAACACTTTAGGTGCTTCCCCCCATTGGCTTCAGCATTGCAATCCATAAACAGTTGCATTTATTAGTAAAATATATGTAGCATGTGCTGAATACAATGATCTCTCAGTTGCATGATAATAGGCTTGTATAAGATTATTTGGCATGATCAGTTTGTTCAAGAGCATATGCACAGGTGTTAACAGGTGACACGTGTGGTTTCCACTAAGACAGTGACCACTGATGAGCTGATACAACTTTGTTTGGCCTCTAGCAGTTTCTAGGGCATTTTGTGATGCCGATTTCAAATTTGGCATCCATTTTACATTAGTATATGTTCCATCGGGGTCATGCACTTTCACAGGTCAACCGAGGTCACTGACCTCCGATGACCTTAGACAGGGGCGGATACAGGGGGCGGCGTAGGGCGCCCCCCCCCCCCCCCCCTGCGCCGAAGGCGCAGGGCGCCCCTCCGCGCCGAAGGCGCGTTCAGCGCAAGGCGCCCCCTCCGCGCCTTCGGCGCGGAAGGGCCTCGTAAGCAGACCAATTTCCGCGCCTTCGGCGCGGAAATAGGCCCCTCTGGCCAGTGACTGCGCCCTTCTGGCTAGTGACGGCGCCCCTCTGGCCAGTGACGGCGACCCTCTGGCTAAATTTTAAAACATCACCATTTTTGACTTATGGCTCCTAAAGTATGATGTATTTTTAATCCGATTTTTTCGGTTTTCAATAACCAGCTACGAACAAATATACGTCACCACTGCATTTCTGAGGCCAAACTAGTCCAAGCAAAATGCATTTTCATTTATATTATAAATTAAAATTTTTGACCTTATGTGACCTGACCTTGACCTGCGCTTGGCATTAACTTCACTTAAATGAGATGAGGTGGTAAAATGACTCACTATCGAATTGTACGTTTACAATGATCCATAAAACATGCATCGAATGACGCATGTTTTATGGATATAATCTAAACCTTTTGCGCATAGTGACCTGACCTTGGCCAACAATCAATTTAGCTCGTGCGGTATGTGTACTATACCTTTGAGAACACTTTAGGTCATAATGGTTGCAATCGAAGGCTTTGTATAGAAAGTATGGCCCACACACTCAATTACCTCGATTTTAAGCTTTTACCTCCCCAGGTTCTATTTCCAGGTATCAACCAGGTTCCCAGGTTCTATTTCGCCCACCGTGGTACATACCTTATGATTGAAAATAATTGGTTGGCGAGGGCACCGTACCAAACAAGTCGAAAGGGCATGCTTTCTTTAATCATCGCCACCACTAAAATCGTCATCGTTCACTAAAATGCACCTTAAATGCAGAGAGCCGGACAAACACATTGCCCCGAACTTTTCCCGACCGACCGCTCAGTATGAAATCTTCGAAAATAAAAGCATGTAAAACATGCTTTCAGATTATCTGTAAAAAAATCCCCACACGGTTCGTTATAAGGGTTCGGAGGGGTCAAACTACGGGAGATGCACCATTCGAAAGCTGAGCTTACGCGGAATTAATCCATCGAGCGCCTTTTTTTATTGACATTTTGTCCGAAGTCGCGCCTCTTTCGTTTGGCCAGGGCTATCGCGTATGGTATGGCGAAAATGCAGACCAATGACGTCTACCGATTCGTCATGCTCTGCACGTCAACAGTGCCAGAAAAATAGTTCCACGATCTAAGTTCGCGGAACAAATTTGTAATGCGTATACCAGTAATTTTTGCGTATTTTTATACGCGTTTCTACGCAACCTATTTTCATATATACCAATATGTGCATACATTATGATGTGGAAAGTTGATGAGTCGTCAGTCGTATTTCCTGCACAGATATGGTCTTGGCGTTAGTCGGGGACCGAGACTCCTGCGTCGTATGTTAAAAAGGTACGTTGCGTATGCGTATATGGGAAACTGGACTCAAGTCTCAGTCTAAAGTGCTGCCGTCTTTTGCATAGCGTGTTTGTAGTGTCCCAGGGTTATCCAATATCCATGGCCCCGATGACGATGGTATCGGTGGCGGGGTTGTAACCTGAATACGCAAAAACTTTTTTGGGAGGTTTTAAAAAGTTTTTGGTTTAATTTTTGGAAAAGTACCTACCAGTTTCCTTCCCTAAATCACTGCAGAAATTTCGGGAATTTGGAGGTTCCGCCTTACGATTTTTTTTGGACAATTTGTGTCGCATCACTGTCACGTTCCGGCCATTGTTCGGAAAGTCAAGTCTCAGTCTGTTTTTTATGCTCGTCAGCCATTTGCACCCGCAGACTATTTTTTTTTTTATTTACAAGCCGTTTTCACGAAGGATTATTGCGCTGAAAAGTTTCTGAAAGATTCTGAAAGTTTTGAAAAACTACACAACTTTTACATGCGATTTTTGGCTAGAAATGTCCCTCATAATTTTGAAATATGTTGGTAAGAATAAAATATGTTGACAAAATTGCGGTTTGGTGGTAATAAGGAAGATAAGTATTGATAGAATCTTCATGAAACTTCCTGAATCTTCCTGAAACTTTCAGGAAGATTTTATCAATACTTATCTTGCTTATTACCACCAAACCGCAATTTTGTCAACATATTTTATTCTTACCAACATATTACAAAATTATGAGGGACATTTCTAGCCAAAAATTGCATGTAAAAGTTGTGAAGTTTTTCCAAACTTTCAGCGCAATAATCCTTCGTGAAAACGGCTACAGTCAAAGTTTTCACGGAACAAAACTTCCAAGTTCAGAAAAATGGAGAAACAGGACACTTTTCTGACACTGCACGTCAACGTCTCAAAGAATGCAAAGATGGTTTGGTTGGTTGCACGGCTGCATCAAAGCCAAGCGCTCCCGGTGTCGGCACTAAGGCGCACTCCCGCCCGCGCCTCACACGCAGAATCGCCCCTCGCAAAACGCGAACTGAGCACTGCGCGCCGCCGGCCCGGCTTACGGAGCGGGCTCTCGGCCAGTCACAGACAAACGGTGCATCGCATGTTGAAAAACCTAGCTCTGTCCACTAGCCAAGGAGAGCATGACAAATTTACATCCACCTCCGATCGTTACAAATGGTACTTTTGGACAATTGTATGCACCATATTTGCCATATACACAATATTTGACGTCAGATGCCACAGCGCGGCCGCCGCCGACCGGCTGGCCGGTCAGGGTCAGGTCATGACCGGCGGCGGCCGCGCTATGGCCTCTGACGTCACATCGTGTACAGACTCGAAGCTGGCCAATCCGGGCCGGCGCCCAGTCCCGGTCAGATGCTACGTTAGGCAAATATGGTGCATACAAATATCCAAAAGTACCATTTGTAACGATCGGAGGTGGCTGGAAATTTGTCACGATCTCCTTGGATAGCTAGGACAGAGCTAGGTTTTTCAACATGCGATGCACCGTTTGTCCGTGACTGGCCGATAGCCCGCTCCGTAAGCCGTGTCGCGAGGGGCGATTCTGCGCGTGCGCAGAATCGCACCTCGCGACATGGTACGATTCTGTGTGCGGCGGGAGTGCGCCGTAGTGCCGACACCGGGAGCGCTTGGCTCTGATGCAGCCATGCAACCAACCAAACCAACTAATATGGCTTTGCATTCTATGAGACATTGACGTGCAGAGCATGACGAATCGGTAGACATGTCATTGGTCTGCATTTTCGCCATACCATCGCGATAGCCCTGGCCAAACCAAAGAGGCGCGATTTCGGAAAAAATGTCGACAAAAAAGGCGCTCGATGGATTTGGGAACAATTTACATCGCTGAATTCCGCGTGAGCTCAGCTTTCAAATGGTGCATCTCCCGTAGTTTGACCCCTCCGAACCCTTCCAACGAACCGTGCCCATAACTGACAGTCGGATTCGGAGTCGGCAACATTTTTCCGACTGACTGGCCGAGACCTCCGAGTCCGACTCCGCACGCTAATTCGATCTGAGCAGATGATCAATATGCGAGCGAGCGATAATGCGATCGATAATGACTTCGTGGGCAGGGGCTTTTTCCCGTCCGAACGATGCAATATGCATTCTGCGAACTGATCTTTGTGTACCCCTTTCAGCTGAGACCTGTGTCCGGGAGCTATGCGCCAACATCGAATGCAGGTTCGATGAACCTTCTGCCAGACCTGCCGGCATGAAGTACTGCGAGGTGAGCATGGACGAGGAAGGCAAGAACTACCGCATCAGGCTGGATGAGCATGTCATCGCCCTGCCTGGGGCATCGCTCGAAGCGGCGATCTGCTGCTGGGCTGCGACCTTCCCGGTATTGAACATAAAGTTCCCGGCGCGCAACCCCAGGAACCTGTGCGTTTTCATGTACCGGGAAGTACTCGGAGTAAACGGCGGGCCAGCACTGAAGCCCGCGGTGCTGAACTTTTTACGCACTTTGTAAAACAGCCACGACTGAGGTTCCTGCTCAGTCGGAGGTGCCTGCTCAGTCGTGAGGTGCCTGCTCAGTCGTGAGGTGCCTGCTCAGTCGTGAGGTGCCTGCTCAGTCGTGAGGTGCCTGCTCAGTCGTGAGGTGCCTGCTCAGTTGTGAGGTGCCTGCTCAGTCGTGAGGTGCCTGCTCAGTCGTGAGGTGCCTGCTCAGTCGTGAGGTGCCTGCTCAGTCGTGAGGTGCCTGCTCAGTCGTGAGGTGCCTGCTCAGTCGTGAGGTGCCTGCTCAGTCGTGAGGTGCCTGCTCAGTCGTGAGGTGCCTGCTCAGTCGTGATTTGCCTGCTCAGCCGTGATTTGCCTGCTCAGCCGTGATTTGCCTGCTCAGTCGTGGGAACACGGGGAAAGTCGCAGTCCAGCAGTGCTCACTCGCCTCACGTTAACGGGGGGCCCCGTGGTGCTCTGTCCTTTTACGCGCACACGCGCTGTGCAACCAGTTTCGGTTAATAAAATTCCGTTTTCCGCAATGTTTATGTTGTTTGGTGTTGTCTGGCGATGCGGACGAATGCGCGGGTCATCGGATGACGGACGTAGTAGAAGCCTGCTATTGGCTGGTAGGAATAGCAGTGACATTCCAGAGCGTGTTCCAGAACGAGCCGTAGACTCATTACGAAAACAGATTGGTTCAGTAGCCTCCGTGTTTCCCCTTGTTTCGACATGGTTAGCTTTCCAGGACGAGCCATAGACTCATTATAACCCTTGTCAGTTAACTAGCCTCCCTCATTTCACCCTTGTTTTGAGGTCATTTACTCACTAGCTGGGTGGTAATTAAACACGCCTGAACACGGAGCCTGCTCATTCAACAAGTTAAAAAGACTGACGATGCTCATCGGACACGCCAGCAACAAGCCGCTGCCTGGTAGGATTTAGTTGACGAGTGCTGAACGAGCCGGCAACGAGGCAACTGCTCAGCATGGCAGGCAGGGGCCTGTGTGAAACATAGCCTGTAGCTCCGCAATTTAGCGTTGGGAATCATTTAACCCTATTTGTAACAGGCTCCTGGCTACCCCTATTTGTAACAGGGGGGGGGGGCGGATTCCGCCCCCCCCCCCGGAGATCTCGAGATCTACCCGTCCGATTTTCAAAAATGAAACGGTGTTTGGTTCCTCTCAACACGATCTACATTTATAAATAATACAAAAATATAAATTTTGGATAGGGGGCCACAGGGGGGCAAAAACGACAAATTTTAGTGGTATTTTTGATTCAACATAGCTTTCATGTTTATCGACCGATTTTAACACAACTAATAGGAATCGATAGAGATTGAATCGGAAATTGATATATGACGGTGACGTTTGAAAATTCAAAAATCATAGGCGTGTGCAGGTCACTCAATATGGGGGTGAAGTAAATGCGTAATAAAACCATTTTTTGATGTTGTTTTTTTTATAAATGAAATGGTATGTGATTGAGACATTAGAAAAAAACAGTTATAAATCATAATTTTTGCCATAGGCGGTACCAGGTTAGTGAAAAAGGGGGGTAAAATTGGGAAAAATATTAACCGCAGACAAGTTGCTACCCAGCACTATAAATATGTTACGGATCATAGATAGTTCCTTTTTGCATGTTGTACTTCATCATAGGCGTATCCAGGATCCAAATTAGGGCGGCGCAAGACCGTTTGATAAGTATATTATCCGCTATTATGATACTAACTAGTCAACAGTGACTATTTCACTTACAACTTCAATTAACATTGCTTACCCCCCTTTTTACCCTACCTGGACTCGCCTATTACCTTATAATCGTTCGTAGAGTAGCCTGTGGTGCGTGTTTCATCCGAAAACTGCAGTATGTTATGTCATTGTACGCCGATGCCTCTTAGTTTCCTTGCAATAATATGACCCCCTTTCTTCCATTCCTGAGCACGCCTCTGCAAAAAAAAATGACTTTATTCCCTTTTCTGGTCTCATATGTGCATATATTATTATAAACTAAACGTATATTGCGCCGTTATCGCTGGCATATCGTCATCACCATGCCAGTCACCCCCCTTTTCATGTTCCTGAACGCGCCCCTGAAACTCTATATGTAATAAATTATGCAAATAATGGAAGCAGAAGCTATCTTTTACATCTTGATAGCTATAAATGCCCCTTACATTGCTCTATTGGCTTCCCGCCAAGCATTGAATACTTCCTGGAAACCCCCCCCCCCCCCTTTCAAGCCCCTGAAACCGCCTCTGCCATGCAATTTTGTATGATATTTCATTAACATTATCTAATTTGCACTTGTTGCAATCACGGTAAGCCGATGTAACTCCTTCATACTTGATGCAGTTAGGAAGAAACCGTGAAGATCGCATTTCCGTATTTTCGCCAAATGTCGCCTCCGAACCCACCCAAAACTGTGTCCTGGAACCGCCTCTGTTCAAGTTAAGAACTCAAAGTTTTGACTCCAAATGCGGAGTTCAATTCTATGAAAAGTCCCAAAATGTCATGGGCCTGCTCCTGCCGTTCTGGAGATATCCGCGAAAAACATGAGGGGGGGGGCGGAATCCGCCCCCCCCCCCCTGTTACAAATAGGGTTAACGAGGAGCTTGTTAATATTTTTACAGTGCAAATGTGCACACAATCTGCTCAGCCGTTGCAGAGTTTATTCGAGAAAACACTTCTCAACACCCCTCACGCGGCACCCGCCACGCGCAGTGAAAGGCACCCAAATGAGTCGGCACTGGTTTAAAACAGGGTAGGTTGGATGGGGCTGCTCCGCAAAGAAGTCAGCTTGTCAATCGGACGTGTGGTTGCAGATATATGAATTTCTCAAAAGCGTCGCCACGGGCCGGGCCAGGCCGGGCCGTGCCGGGCCGCTCATAATCAGATTTTCCCCATATACCATAAAAGGACGAGCGAGCGCTTCGCGCTCGTTCGTAATAAATAGTACAAAATCCGGTTTATTCAGCATAAACATTCACATTCCAGTTATACCGTGCATCCAGCGCAATTGCGTCATTTATGGCGCATGGTGGAAGACACTATAAGAAGGTAGAGTCATCCGGCTATTTGACCGAATCCGGCTTAGTTGTGTTGACGTCATCTGGACAGAGAATCCCTTACCCATATACAAATACATAATAACTCGCAATTTTTGCAAGACTATATAGATAATTATACCGAGACGAATTACAAACAACATGCTCTGAAAGAAAGACCGATTCAAGTTTTTTTTAAATAAATTAAGTCCGAATGTTTTTGAATGGATGGATTTCCGAGGTCAGGCCCCGTGCTAAGCATAGCTTGTTGCGCAGGCCCTGACCCCACCACCCGATCAAGCAATTCCTGGCGTCCGGCAGAATTTAGATGCGAAAGTTTTACGTGCCCGACATACTTGGACACGGTCCGCCCCGCCCTCTGACGTCACCTGACCTTGAGTGCGACCGTTGCCACCAGCCACAGGCCATCCCAGTCAGGGGCAAATAGCGAGCGCCGAATCGACTTGAACCCGGGCTGCCACTACCGGGTGAGATCAGAAGTCCGGCGCTCTCCCAACTGAGCTGCAGGGGCAGACAAGCTCTCTAACTTATCTAAATAACATTTTGTTCCCAAGTCACTCCAATTTTGACAGCGAAGGAGCTCGTATCTTCATCATCATCATCATCATCATCATATATTTCGGATACATCCATTGCATGGTTTTTCAGTAATCCACGTCATTTACAGCTCAGTAAAAACACTGCATTAAAACATACTCATCGCATATCATACTCATTTCAAAGTTAAATTACATGACTTCACCTACGTTCGCTTTAAAAAATATAAAACTTGGAGAACACCTGACAGTCATCGGCAGCTGATTCCATGCCCGCGTCGCACGACACAGAAAGGAGCGCCGCGCAAACTCCGTTCTGACTCGGGCAACTTCCAGCTCTCGGTTTTGTGTCGCTCGAGTGGTGCGACAAGATACCTCGGAGCGGTCGGCCAGGAGTCGGCGGATTGACACTGGTGCGTCTGCGTCATGGATGAGCTTGTACATAATATGCAAGTCGTGCTCGGCTATAAGCGTTTCTATTCTGAGCCAACAGAGCTCTTTTAGGGCCGCTGATACTCGATCTCGGTACGCAAGGTCCATAACAATTCGGGCACCGAAGTTGACACACTTCTGAATGCGTTTTAGTTGGGTAGACGTGCATCCGCCCCACACAGCCAAACAGTAGCGTATATAGGGGAATACTAGTGCCTCCACCAGCAGCTTCTTCACATCGCGCGGTACACGGCGCTGCATCCTGGCCAGAGCGATAAGCGTGCAGTAGCACCGCTGCACGACAGTCGATATGTGTTTTTCCCACGCTAACGATGCATCTATGGTGACGCCCAATATCCTGACAAACGGAGCTGGAGTGATTTCGGAATCAACGATGAGAACAGAGAATTCCGGACTGCTCTGTCGTCGTGATTTGAGGATAATCATTTCAGTTTTTGACGGGTTTATCTTTAGCCTGTTCTGAGTATACCATCTCATCGCGATAGCGATGAGATGCGCATTGATTTCGATGCGCGTTTTTAAATCATGAAAGTTGCCAGGGAAATCAGATTCCAAGAACTGGACATCATCCGCATACATCACCATCTTGCCATGCGGAATGTGCTGAGGCAAGTCATTGGTGAACAGGAGGAATAGTACCGGGCCCAGTATGGAGCCCTGTACGACCCCATGTGTCACTGGCAGCTCACGTGATGATCCGCCTCTGATGGTCTGGGTTCTCCCGCTGAGCCAGGCACGGAACCAGCGCTGGTCGATCCCGTACCACCCCAGCTTCTCCAGGAGACGGTCATGCTCGACGCTGTCAAAAGCTTTGGATGTGTCTGCAGTGACAAGTGACGTCACGCGTCCTCCGTCAATATTGTTAGTGACATACGTGACAGCATCGAGCAGGGCCGCCTCCGTGGATTGGCCGGGGCGGAAACCATACTGTTCATCACATATAATACTATGACTAAGCAGGTATTCCATTAGTTGGGTGCACACCACACGCTCGCAAAGCTTCTCTACGACCGACAGTATCGAGACGGGCCGGTAATTATTGGGATCGGTGGCATCCCCTCCCTTGTGCAGTGGGATTACCGTGGCCGTTCTCCAGGCTGGGGGTAGTGCACAGTTTGCGATACAGCTGTTAATAACATGTAATATGTGCGGGCCCATCTTACTCTTTATATCTTACTCTTACTCTTTCGCTAATGTTAAAAGACAATACATAAGCCGCGCCACAAATGTCGGTGCGACACAATTTTCCAAATAGATGACGTCACGCACTAGGAAGAACCACGTATATTACCGTTTTCGGGCAATTGACATACGTGTTTTTTTTTCGCATGAAAACAAAAATGAGTAAGGCGGCTGCAGGGATGACGACCCCCTGCATTTGCTAATCTTCGAGGGTCTCTCGTGGAGTTGAGCGAGCCGGCTTTCTGTATCTCGTTTCGAACTTAAACAAAAACGTCAAGTCCCATTATTGGGACAGAGTTTGTGCTTGCGTGGTTCTCAGTTGTGTGACGATAAAAGAGTATTAGCTAATAGCTTGGCTCCTCTCATCGCTAACACAGCTTGGCACGACCCTGAGGCAGGGTTCTGTTTTGGGCTGGTTACAACGCCAGCCAAGATTGATACCATGTTGATCATCACTGAAAAAGATGGCACCCGTATGACCGTCAAAAAGTCTGCTCCAGAGGGATGTTGTGCAACACCTCCTTGGGATATCGAACACTAAAAAAAAACGGTGTAAAAAACAGTCAGACTCTACAAAATGGTGTCTGACACCTTCTTAACGGGAGTCCTGACTCCTTCAAGAGAGCCGTGATTATCTTGAAGGAATCAGGACTCCAGTTGAGAAGGTGTCAGACACCCACGCTGGTCCCAGAAAACACCATTTTGTAGAGTCTGACTCTTTTCGACACAGTTTTTTAGCGTTCGATACCCTAAGGAGGTGTTGCAAAACACTCCTCTGGGGCGGACATTTTGACGGTGTGCCAATCCACAGAGGTGAAAAAAACGTCGCGACTGTCTCCCACCAAATTGCAAAAACGAAAATTTGTCTCCTTGTCCCTTGTAATGTCGAGTACAACACACACATGCGGAACTTTATATACTTAGGGGGATGCAGGTGCATCCCCAATGCTCTAATCTGCATCCCCAGTCTTTCATCTGCATCCCCAATAATATGACTTACTGTCTGTCAGATAGGGTTAAGTGTTTTGGTCATTTTAGCTGGGGGAAGAATGAGACACTGTACAAATATACAGGGGCGTAGGATCATATTCAGTTGAGGGGGCTTCAGCCCCCTCAACTTGTGGCTCAGCCCCCAACTTGTCATTCAGCCCCCCCCCCCCAACTTTAAAAAAAAAGTCAATGTTATAGATGCAACAAACAATATAAAAGGAAAAGGGCACAGTACCAACACAACTGCTGGGTCAATGGTCATACACAATGGTCATACATATAGGTCAATGGTCATAGACACTAAAGAACAGGTATCTTTTTTCAATTTCAGACACACAAAATGTCAATCTAGGTGCTTACATAAAAAAAACATGAGCAAAGCAAGAATAGGTGAAGCATATTTCAGTTTTCACATTGTGCGTAGTTCTGGATAATGGACAGGTCACATATTACAATACACCCTTAAATTGGCCAAATGTGTTAAAATTTGAGTATAAATATGTTGGTGAAATTGACACTTAATGAATAATTTGACCAATAATATAAATGTTTTGTGTCTGAAAGCATACCATTCATCCTGAGCTGGAAAAAGAGCAGACATTATCATAGACCTAAACAAAATGGGCTACAAGTCAGGATTATCATTTTTGAGCCTGACTAACATTATTTGCACAAGATATACCTGGGCATGGTGTTGAAAAGTGGAGGGCCACATCAGTAAAGGTCATTTTAAAATAAAATAGGCTTATTCAACACCAATCAGACCAAGTTATACGAAAACAGCACAAATATTGAAAGCAATGCAAGATAAATGCACCATATTTTGTCATGACTGCGCCGTATTTGTCTCTTTTATTATTACTAAAGTACTGCCTAGTTTTTTTATTAACAAAGATGAAAGCATACTAAAATGCTGTTACTGCCTACTGCCTAGTTTGTTTACATTGTGGGAAATATGGTGCATGTATTTTTTATATTTTTACATCTCAGCTGTAATATGTAGAAGGACCGGCCCTGGACTATTGGCATCACCAGATATTTAAAGTTTGAGAAGAAGTATTTGTGGCAGACGTTCGCGTCCTAAGAAACAACTTTTACTAGGAAAAAATCAATCATATTTTGCACCCCCAAAAATGCAGGTTTGGTGTCGAGGCGAGCCTCCGATATCATCAACCTGCCCCATTTTTCCGAACCTGAAATATTCATATGTATCAATGGCAAGAGGTATTCAGTCCCAGGTTCCGGGAGCACGTTGTCCCTGTTTGCCCCCCCCCCCCCCCCTCCTCCTTGGTGACACCTATGGGCCACTGTAAAATGTAACACATAACAAGTCGGCATAATCAGATTGTTCTGTTGTTTTAAAGACGCCTCTTACAGGGACAAGGGGCCAAGACCCCCTTTGAGGTCAGTTATTTGTTGTTGAAACCGTTCATTTTGTTAAGCAAGGGAAATGTGATGGAGTAAAAGGTACCCATAGACGAGAAAATCTAAAATCCCAAACAAATATTACATAAGAGTGGTTATCTCAAAGATAAAAATGTTTGGCCCAAGATGAGGTATAAGGTGGGCAAAGAAAACGGATACGCTTCGTCCCACCATTTTTATTTTGTTGTCATCGCTGAAAAACCTTGCAGATGTGCAACCCATAGGCATAGGAACGGAGGGAGGGGCGGTGGAAGAGGGGGCAGGGGGAGCAGCTGCCCCCACTCAAGAAGCTTGGGGAAAATATATGGTTTTACCCAATGACCCCCCCCCCTTCCACCCCATCCAAAAAAAAACAATTAAAAAAGGAATAGAAGAAAAAAAAATATACCTATAAATTAATCCAAACGAAGAAACAAATAATGACACAAATAGTGGACATATTTGAAATCAGCACCCAAAATCAAATGTTCTTTTTCTCAATGGAGTCTACTTAAACTGCAAATTTACCGAAGCTGGGAACAAAGCAAGCAAATGCCTCTCAGAGCACATAGCAGCATGTTTCATTTTTGTTTATATATATAAGAAAAAATGGAAGGGGTGTTTACCTGCTACTGCATCCCCAACCGAAAACAAAAAGTTCCGCCCCTGACGACACAATATATAAATCACAAAAATAGGTACGTAGGTGCAAGGCCGTTTAAGTGTAGGTGGGCATATGATATGGCATGCCCAAGGCCATATATAGGGGTATGCCTAATACATGCAGTCACAGAATACAGCTCGCACTAAAAGCTGGAGTTTTCGCAGCAGTTGGCCGCCAGAGACCACTAGTGGCCAGGATCTATGACGTCACAAGGAAATATTTAGCAACCAACGCTAAATGTTTATTTGTTTATAGATAAATAAATAAATACATATTTAGCGTTAAATATACCATTTATATATGGTATATTTAACGCATTTGAAAATGGTATTCATAAATACCATTTGCTTGCGACATCATAACACACTGGCTCACTACCGGTCCCTGGCGGCCAACTGCTGCGAGAACTCTAGCTTTTAGTCCGAGCCTAGAATACTGGTGAACGACGCTGTGAACACAAACCCGCTTCATCACAGATGCGCCAGATATGTACAATATGAGGGAGCTGAAAAATAATGATGTATCGAGAGACAGGCGTTAAGGGTCAAAATTCCCATGATGCAGCAGTAAAGAAAACCCTTATGTAGATTGTGCCGGTCTCGCCAGGTATTACCTTTTGCCCACTATTGCCTGTCTCTCAGCCTGTCTGTCTCTGAGAGGAAACAAGTACTAAATTAAATACCGTGAATGCTATGCTATAATTTATGAAGAATGTTCTGTGGTAGTTGTACGGCGGTCAAAGCAAAAACAGAAAATTGCTTAAAAAATACTTGTAATTAGCAGTATTATGTCTCCTGGGCATTTTATTGCCGATGTTTTTCTGTCTCCCACTCCAGTGGCCAAGTAAGCAGTTTTTTCACCTCTGCCAATCCACGTACGACTGTCATTTTTTACTTCAGTGTTGGATATTTCATCTTTTGAGGGATTCATAACCCTTCAGCGTTTGGAGGTTGGTTACTTGTATGTGGTTTATCTTCTGTAGGGAGGTGTATCAGTACAATCATAATTGTTGATGTTTGTAGGGTTAGGGTGTGAAGCTGCTGGCTCAAGCCAAGCGTCTGTTGTAAAGTCAACGTTGAAACATTACAACTTCAACACACAACCTTTTGGCACTTCAGTATTTTCGGATTTTGGAATTAACCCTCGCCTGTACAGCGTCCGATCAGTGCGTGACCGTGCAGGGGAGAAGGGTGGGGGGGGGGGGGGGGGGGAGGGGTACGACCCCTCTTATCGTTTCGCCCCTAACTGGGCTATAATTTCGATTAAAAACGAGCGTGTTGCTTGTCACGAGAGGAAGCCATTGATACCCGATGTTAAGGTCCTAGGTCCTTAGATGACCTCTGAGGTCATGTCAATGACCAAAAAATGTAACTAAATTGTAAATGCGTATAAATTTAATTTAATTTGGCTAGAATCGCGAATAGAATATAATTATGCTAAATGGGTGCCACATTTGAAATCAGCGTCACAAAATGTCCTAGAAACTGCCAAATTACAAAAAGGTCATTTCAGGTCATGTCAGGTTGTTTGAGGTCAGTAACCTCGGTAGACCTGTTTGGGTACATGACCCCAGTGGAACATGTAATTATGTAAAATGGATCTCATATTTGAAATCAGCGTCACAATATGTCCTAGAAACTGCAAGAAGCCAAAAAAGTAATATGAGTTCATCGAAGGTCAATGACCTTGGTTGACCTCTGAGAAGGTCAATCGAGGTCACAATCTCAATTGAAACCACAACTGTCACCTGGAAACACCTCTGCATATGCTCCTGAACAACAAACACTATGAAACTGCACATGTTACCAGGAGCAATACTACGGGACGACAGTTGCGCCTGACATGACCTTGAAAAACAGGTAAAAGGTCACAGGTCATGTAACCTACAACTTAACAATTTTCAGAATATGTGTCAAATTGGTCACATTAACAAATTGGTACTGAGAGTTTCATCGCAATCGATTGATATTAACGCGAGTTATTCTCGAAAAACCAGGGGGGACTGCATCAACCCCCCCCCCCCCCCATCTGCACTGGCGAGGGTTAATGCAAATGACCTAATGCTTCTTACCCTTGGCAGTAGTTTAATATTGATCTTAAAATGTTGGGAAATATAATTTGAGAATACAATTGTAATGCACAAAAAGCTACCAGGCGATATCGCTGATACAGTGACACTTGCTTCCTTCAAAATTAGATTAGATAAAAACTTTACAGAGAAGGGATTAGTTCATAAATACTTGTGGGATTAGGCTTCTTTTATACAGGTAGAGTAAGGTGATTTGAAGGGGCGAGATTGGTGGAGGGGGGCGCAACCTTGGATGGGCCCAAGAGGCTCTTTTTGCACTTTTATTTTATGTCTTTATGTCTTTATGAGTGACACACAGTCATCTATTAAACCTGTATATTTTGCATTCTCTTTTTTAACATATACCATAAGCTTATGCATTATTAGCGCAAATTTGTTTAGGGGCTGCATCCTAGTAATATATAGCTATTGGATATTTGTATGTATGTATGTATTGACAGTAAAAACACTCCGATGCATAAAACGGCTATTCTGAGTGTCGCGTCATGGTTAAAAGGTAGAGACATGTTAACAACGACACTCAGCAACATGCATACTAGAAACTAAAATACACTCCATGATCATACACACACTCACACAGCGACCGACATAAACATACACGACACCCATCATACACCATGTAAAAGATCACCGAGCTGACGTTTAAAAGATGGTAAAGACGCCTCACGCAGGTCCGGAGGCAACGCGTTGTAGCGCTGCGCTACACTGTATAAAAAGCGTCCTTGCCGGCTTCGGTTCTCACGCGCGGGAGAGCCAACTCAGCGTCCTGGCGTGGCTTCTAAATCGTAACTCAGAGTTTGTCGAAAGCCGGGAAGCGAGAGCCTGTGGTTCCCCGGTGGTGCGAATTTTGTGAAGAAGATTGAGGGATTGAAGTTCGTACAGCTGCCGGGCGGTGAGCCAGCCCATGGTTCATCCAGTTCATTTTGATGTTGGCAGGCTCAAAATTCTACTGATATTGTATCAGGTTCGTTTTTTTTTTAGATAAAGGATATGATTCACAAATCACATGAGTGTATTGATCGTATACAAATGTACACCACAACTTATACACACGCGTTGACAAGGAATATAGCCAGTCACAAAGGGATAACACATGATGGAGGTTTTATCAACACCACATTTCATTTTCAACATGCAGAAAAGATGATCGGCTGAATAAATTATAAATACCACATATTTATGCAAATAGATGAACAGCGTAGCTTCTGACTTTCCATATTAATTTAGGATATTTTCGTCGTCGTGACACCGTTTAGTGATGGCCGTAACCTCCCTGGCTACCTCCGTGGCCATACTTGGGCTTCTCCACATAGACGGGCACACGCACTTGCACCTTCTCCTCGCGGTAGTGGTGCTTCACCACTGGGTAGTGCTTGATTACCTCCACGTGCTTCACCACGGGCACGTGCTTGACCACCTCCACGTGCTTGATGACGGGCACGTGGCGCACGACCTCGTACGGCTGGGGCACCTTCTTGTAGACGGTGTTGTAGACGGTCTGGTAGACGGGCACCGGTTTGATGACTTCGTACGGCACCCGCTTCACCACCGGGTACGGGTGGTGCTTCACCACAGTGCGCACCTTCTGGTACCTGACAAAACACGCGGCACAGGACGATCGTCAGACAGTTCTGGACACCTGACCAGTCACCCAAACAGTAGCGAAATTTGCATCAATATGTGAGCTTTCCTCAATGTTTAAAACACGCATTGAGTGGCAGTGTTGAGCAGTGTTGTGTCGGTCGTTACCCGTAGTTCTCAGTCTGGTATCCGCCGTAGCCGCCACCGTGTCCCCTCTGGCCGCCACCGTGTCCCCTCCCGCCGCCACCACCCGGACCGAACGCCTGGGCTGCGGCAACAACAGTGACGAGCACCACCTGCCGAACCCAACACACAGTCAACACAAACAAACCCTACCGATCAACAATGCTGCCGAGACTCCCATACAACAACTCAAACGGATTGTGTGATGTAATTAGCAGTACTAAAGCGTGTTTCTCTTGGACTCAACAGGACAATTTTGGGGTATTTAACTTATCGTCTCTGTTTAGTCATCTTCTTTACTTAAGAAGTATTAATATATGTTAACATTCATTATACAAATATATTTTGTAGGCTATTTTAAGCTTGCATTATTTAGAAAGAACTTTCCAGACTACAAATAATTTGAGTAAAGAAATAAATAATTTAAGCTCTGAGAAATAAGTCACAAATATCAGTGCCGCTTACCAGCAGCTTTATGTTGGTTGGTGAGAGGAGAGGGATAACTGTGCCTCTGGACGGCCGGCGTGCTGCCTTTATAGCGGGCGGCCGGCCGGGACGGGCCTGCTGCCCTCTGTAGTGCAAGGTCAAACAAACGGCTGCCGACACTCCGCCAGCCGGGCGACAAGGCGAAACGACAGAGCAGCGGTGGTGGCAATGCTTCAAGTGGCGATAACCAAACCTAGAATTGAAAAATCTCCCCCGGGGACCAGTATCGCAGAATACGCAATGTGATCTTATAGGGTAAAGGTAGGTAACTTTGTGAAAACCCTAACTTGGGGATTTCCAATGAACTGTATTTTTAAAAGTAAAATCGCGGTGCCGACTGCCGTTGGCATCGCCCCTTTTACGGTGGCGTACAGGCAGGGGCGTCGCCACGGATTTTGGAGTGTGGGGGTCGGGGGGGGGGGCGTGGGGATGAAACGCCGAATGAACCATCAGTACGATTCGCGACAATGTGAAGGAAAATCAGTTTTAACCTTGTAGTTTTTACTTAGGAACGCATTTTTAGGTGTATTTTTATATTGTAAACTATAACATTTGATAGGGGAAAAATAATAACTTCTTTGGAAATATTTATTGCAGATTGTCCAAACGACTTTATATTCGACAGGCACTGCCATGCGATTCGCTCATCGCAGATTGGGATACATATCACAGTTGTTCGTGTTACATAGAGAGCTATTTCATACTAATTATAAGAATTGGCTGCCACCTAAGTGTCCATCTCGCCTTTCCAATGTCACCCGATTACTTAGTAACTCTGCGCACCTTGCAGTCAAAACCACGAAATTGGGAACGTTAGTGGTATGTAGGGTCGCCCTATGCTATGCAAATTTCCCGTTGATCCATGATCACAGTAGAGTGCAAATAGTGAAAACCCGTCCTCTCCGCTGGACGATTAGCTGGCATCTCCGGGATGGAGGTATCCGCACCAATTCAGCACGGTAATTAACTGGACTGGAACTGGAACTGCATTGGACATAATTGCCTATTACCCGTCAAGGTAATAGGCAATTACCGCCACACCAACTCCTGTGCGTCGGTGACTTATCCCATCTCCTACATATGCCCTATGCATAGCTAGCTGGCATCTCCAGGATGGAGGTATCCGCACCAATTAAGCACGTGAATTAACCCGCGACTTACTGGAGGGGGGGGGGGGTATTTTTTGTTCCCCTCTTGTTATTTTACAATAATTCCTAAACAAACACCAGTATCGTCACCACACTTTTAGTACCTTCTCTCACATCAGTTCTACAACTGTTGGCAAAACGACAAATATGAGGTTATGATAGGTCAACCGGGAATGACGTCAGAGTGACGTCATGTTCTTCGGTTTTTGTTGAAATAGAATGGTTTGCGGAAAACGCTGTCAAAGATACGATGTTTGAGATAAACTCATTTGTCTTAAATCTAATTACTGAAAATAGACCGGGCTATCAAACTGCTATCTCGGATTTGTTGTTTTTTTCGAAATTCAAAATTTGGAGACATCCAAATACATTTTTTTTACAAAATTTTCAAACAAAAAAATCAGAATTATCCAAAAACCGGAATATATGTGATCGAGACGTGTTCGGTGAATAGGTGTACCAAATTTAAAGTCGATATCTTCGAAAATGACTGACTTATGACCTTCAAATGACAAAAATTGACCACCTCATTTATGCATTACTATCACCATCATATGCATTACTATGCATAAAAAACGCATTTCCGTTTATGCTTTTTACTTCTATTTATATGTAACAAACAATGTTCTAATGCCATATTTCGCGTTCTAGACGAAAAACAACCCCATAAACATGTATTACAACGCCTAATGACCGTAATCTGCAGTTTGACCTCGTGACCTCGGATGACCTTGACCTGATCCAAGGTTATAAACATCTTAGAAAGGTACTTAGAAGTGTCAGACACACGAATCATACCGATTTATGGACTGCTTATGCGTTTAATTTCGCAATTTTGCGCGACAATTCAATCCATCCTTTTGACACGGTCAAACATTTTGTACTTGACCTGACCTGTAACGTCATCGGTGACCTTGAGGTCAACAATATTATGTTTCCCTCAATAATTTTCCCACAGAATGCTGTTTTAATTTTTAAATTCGGTCCAGTGGTTTCGGAGATCCGGGGGGTATATCCCCCCCCCCCCCAGTAATTGTCGCATTATGAAATACGCCCCAGTAACTCGCGGGTTAACTGGGACTTTTAAACTGAATAAACTAAGCGGTGTCGGGTAGGCAGACAGATAGAGAGACAGATAGACAGGCAGACAGACAGACGCTTATCAAATAGTAATATAGACTAGCGCCTTGTGCTCGCTCCGCGTTGCAATCCCATATATTCGCAAACCCGATAGATGGATGGAGATTTGTATGTTTTTACTTGGCGGGCTTGGCGGGCTTGCGGGGATTGCCGGGCTTGGGGGACATGCGGGGCTTGCGGGGCTTGCGGGGCTTGTGGGGCTTGCGGGGCTTGCGGGGCTTGCGGGGCTTGCGGGGCTTGCGGGGCTTGCGGAGCTTGCGGGGCTTGCGGGGCTTGCGGGGCTTGCAGGGCTTGCAGAGCTTGCGGGGCTTACAGGGCTTGCGGGGCTTGAGGAGACTTACGGGGCTTTCGGGACTTGCGGGGCTTGCGGGCTCGATATTTTTTGTTTACTTTTTCGACTTTTTCGACTTCTTCGATTTTTTCGACTTTTTCTTGTGGGACTTGTGGGACTTGTGGGACTTGTTGGACTTGTCGGAATTGCCGGACTTGTCGGAAATGTCGGACTTGTCGGACTTGTCGGACTTGTTGGACTTGTTGGACTTGTTGGACGTGTTGGGCTTGTTGGGCTTGTTGGGCTTGTTGGGCTTGTTGGGCTTGTTGGGCTTGTTGGACTTGTTGGACTTGTTGGACTTGTTGGACTTGTTGGACTTGTTGGACTTGTTGGACTTGTTGGACTTGTTGGACTTGTTGGACTTGTTAGACTTGTTGGACTTGTTGGACTTGTCGGGCTTGTTCGGGGTTGTCGGGCTTGTCGGACTTATCGGACTTGTTGGACTTGCATCTCGAACTCCAACCAACCCATCTCCGACACAGCTATATATATTTAACGCACTTGTAATTTAACGAATTTCTCCGGAATGGAGGTTCCCTATGCCTAAAGGCACGTTAATTACACACAGATTGTTGGCTGTGTTTTTCCAGCTCGGAACTACAGGTGCCGCTAGAATATTCATATTTCTCGGGGATTCTCCTGGACAGAGGTTCCCTGCTCACAAAGGCACGTGAATTCAACCGCGGATAGACACGAAAACCTTGCTGTGTTTCGAGTGCAAAACGGACACTACTCAAATAGATATTAGGGGAGGATTATAATTATTCTTAATATGCCGTGAACATCAGAAATTATATGCGCCACCCGGCTGCCACATGACTGGCTTTTTTATTTTGCTGTCGGGAGACACTGGCTCAGTGGTCAGGGGGTCAGGGCCAGGGTTTGACAGATATTTAAAAGGTCGGTGGTGCGATACAAGGCAACGTCACTGGCGTTTTTTCTATCTTCTTCATAAGCTCAGCACATCTCACTGTTCTGCATGCTGACTGACCCGGGGTGCCAGTACCTGAACCAGGAGGACGGATCGCCCCGGAACCGGTGACTGCCGCTGGCTAGTTATCTGGGGTAGTCGTTTGTGGACGGCTGGCCTAGACGGATGCGGATGAAGTAACTCAGGTACTTGGAGTAATGAATGAAGTAGTTATCCGAAAACTACCTCGATTTGCAAACTTCGAACGCATTTGGGCAGAACTTGAACGCATTTGGGCAGAACTTGAACGCAATTGCTTGCATATTTTGTATAACAAATTTAGTCCGAAGCTTTTGAATGGATAGATTGCCGTGGTCAGGACCCGGCATATACAGTTTGATTACCGAGCGGAGCGAGGTCTTCCGTCAATTAGGGGGGGGGGGATATACGTATGACCAGCCTCACCGTAGCCATGGTTTTCAGAAGCTTATTTCCTTGCAGCTATTCGGTCGAAGTGACTGAAAACATGCGCACAAAAAAACGTGCATGTAAAACTATCTGCCTGTGTTTCCTTTCAGCAAGCACAAAGTGTGCCTAAACAACAAATAAGGCTCATTATCGCCATAATATGCCCGTTGTTCTGCTACCGAAATTTCATTTCAATTCCTGTCAACTTCCCTCAAGAAAAGAAAAATATATTGTCCTGATCCCTTCAATTCTTCCATTGCACTAACACTTTTTTCCTAATGCTTTTTATAATATTGAGACCTGCAATATTTCCGAACAAAGTATGGATTTATGTCTCCAAAACTGGGGGGGGGGATAATCCCCCCAGTCTGACGACCGGGGGGACGGTGTCCCCCGTCCCCCCTACGCCGACGCACTTGGATACAGGAGACAGCAGCAATATGTGTAGTTATAGATGTGTAGCTGAGTGTTTAGGTTCTACCATTGATTGAAGTTTGCCGAATCTTGTGTTGTCTCTAATGAAAAATGTTTCTTAATTGTCTTGAGACCTAAGCGAGCAGCGGTAATGCCATGCAAATTATGTGTAGGGTAAGCCGGTGCAAAACCGGCTAATGTATGTGTCGTATTGCTCTATATGTGTACATGGTATCGAAGCAGCGTTACTTTTGTCGTTAAACCTTATCATTTTCCAGTGATCTATCAAAATATGAACTCATTTGCGCAGTATGCCTTCGTACAGGAGGTGGTGGGGCGAACCCTTGTATTTGTATCGGGTCAAAGGTGGTACCAGGTACGGGGAGCACCGCCTGTCCCAAGGAACCGTGCTTCTAGGTTAAACGGCAAAATGTACCAATACCTGTACGGCGCGTGTTTACGAGCATGGCCTATTATAGCATGGTCTACTGATATATTGTAGTTACTGGTTAGCATACAGGCGTGGATCCAGGATTTCGGTCAGTGGGAGGGCGCACATTGTTGATCGGGGTAGGGGGCGTGATCATAAACCGAACAATTGTTGAGCAGGACGGGAGATGCAGCGTACGCGAATTGCTGTTGAGCAGGGGGGAGGGGTTCTTGACTTATGGCTCCCTAAGTGTGAAAAGGTACGTCGAATGTGGCACTTCTCCTTCGGGAGCCATAAGTCAGTCAAACATATAGATATTGCTTTAAACTTAGGTGTGGGAATCGTCCATACCTAGTTCTCCAATATATCTTCCTTTTTTAAAAAACACGTATATTTGCAAAATTTGATGTGATGAGAAAAACAAAATATTCTTCTAATATTCACAAAATAATTTTTTTAAAACACTACTCAAAACCGGAATATTTATTGGAGAACCAAGTATGGACGATGCCAAACCCGAATTTCAAAACAACATCTATATTTTTGACTGACTTATGGCTCTCTAAGTATGCAAGGTACGTGGATGTGGCACTTCTTTGTCTATCACAAAAAACACTCGGGGGGAGCGTCAGTGAAAGCTTGTTGAACAGCGTATTTCCTTCGGTAGACCGAGAAGTAGCACATGCACGTAGCTGTCATACTTAGGGAACCATAAGTGAATACAAAAATGAAGATATTGATTTGAAATACTTGGTTCTCGAATATGTAGGTATTCCGGTTTTATAATTTGGTGGAAATTTTTCATTTTGTGGGAAAGAAGGTTTTTCATCACAAAATCCAAATGTTCAAATTCATTCAAAACTCGGAAGATATCCTGGAGTACCAAGTAGGTATGGACGATGCTCAAACTGAATTTCAAAGCAATTGATCTATATTTTTGACTGACTTATGGCTCCCTAAGTATGAAAGGTACGTTGGATGTGACATTTCTCCTTAGGGAGCCATAAGTCAGTCAAAAATATAGCTATTGCTTTTTAAATCTGGTTTGGGCATCGTCCATGCTTGGTTCTCCAATTTGTCTTCCGAGGTTTGAATATATTTGGAAATTTTGATTTTGCGATGATATATTTTTTATAATTTACAGAAAATATATATTTTCAAACAATATAGAAAAACTGGAATACATATTGGAGTACCAAGTATGGACGATGCCAAAACCGAATTTAAAAGCAAGGCGGCTATGCTTGACGCTGTCATATACACGACTTACAACATGGATAGAGGTATGGTGACTTCACTGGTCAACGCCGACACATCAAAGGCGTTCGACAGCATTGAGCATGGCGGTTTTCTAGAGAAGCTGGGGTGGTACGGCATCGATGCAGAGTGGTTTGGTGCTTGGCTGCGGTGTCGCACATAGTCGCTGCGTGGCGGAACTAGCGTTTTCGATGTGACTCATGGAGTGGTCCAGGGTTCGATCCTCTGACCAGTCCTCTTCCTGGTCTTTAGAAACGACCTGACGCAGCACTTACCGCACGGGCAGATGATATTGTACGCGGATGACGCCCAGTTTCTTGACGCTGACCTGCTCCTGAACATGTCAGAGCTCAAAATACGCATAGAGCAAAATCTGGCGATATCAAATAACTCGTTCACCCAAAATAGTCTAAAATCAGCCCTTTCAAAACCGAAACGGTTATCATTAACCATCGCCCGGGTAGGGCAAAATCACTACGTGTTCGGGTGGGGGGGGGGGGGTACGACCCCCCCCCCCCCCTCCCCCCTCCCTTAGGGTTTCGCCCCTATTTGAGCTAGAGCTTCGATTCAAAGACGAGCTTGTTACTTGTTACGAGCGGAAGCCGCTGATACCCGATTTTAAGGCCTTGGGTCATTAGGTAACCTCTGAGGTCATGTCAATGACCCAAATGTCATCCAAATTAAAAATGCGTATAAATTACATTTTATCGAGCTAGAATCATGAATGAGCATATCGTAATGCTTAATGGGTACCAAATTCGTAATCAGCGTCACAAAATGCCTTAAAACTGCAAAATTCCAAAAAGGTCATTTCAGGTCATCTGAGGTCAGTTACCTCGGTTGACCTGTGGATGCGCATGACCCTAGTGGAACATTTAATTATGTAAAATGGATCTCAAATTTTAAATCAGCGTCACAAAATGTCCTAAAACCGTCAGAAGCCCAAAGAAGTCATCGGCGATCTTCGGAGGTCAATGACCTCAATTGACCTCTGAAAAGGTCAATCGAGGTCACAATCTCAGTGGAAACCACAACTGTCACCTGGAAACACCTGTGCATATGCTCCTGAACAAGAAACACTCGAAATCTGCAGAAGTTACAAGCATCGATACTGTGGGACGCCAGTTGCGCCTGACATGACCTTGAGAAACAGGTCATAGGTCACGGTTCATGTGGGTTAGAAATTCAAAATTTTATAAGTATGTGATTTTTGTTGTTGTTCAAAAGTAGAATACTGATAGTTGCATCGAAATCGGTTGGAAACTACGCGAGTTATTCCAGAAAAACCGAGGGGGTGGCATCCACCCCCTACCCGGGCGAGGGTTATGTCGCGGCGGCTCATCACCGACCTGTATTTCTCAGTCGCTTTCGGCAACAGCCATAAAAAAAACGTCACAAAGCGTAAATATTATTGGCGTTACCGTCGATTCGTACCTCTCGTGAATTGCGATATTAAACGCATAAGCAGTCGATACATCGGTATGATTCGTGTGTCTGACACTTCTAAGTACCTTTCTAAGCTTTTTATAACCTTGAATCAGGTCAAGGTCTTCCGAGGTCACGAGGTCAAACTGCAGATTACGGTCATTAGGCGTTGTAACACATGTGTATTTTTTGTTTCGTCTAGAACGCGAAAAATGACATTAGAACATTGTTTGTTCCATATAAATAGAAGTAACAAGCAAAAACGTAAATGCGTTTTTTATGCATAGTAATGCTGTGAGAGGTGGTCGATTTTTGTCATTTAAAGGTCATAAGTCAGTCATTTTCGAAGATATCGACTTCAAATTTGGTACACATATTCCCCGAATACGTCTCGATGACATATTCCGGTTTTTGGATAATTTTTTTTTTTGTGAATAAAAAAAAAATGTATTTGGATGTCTCAAAATTTTGAATTTCGAAAGAAAAAAAATCCGAGATAGCAGTTTGATAGCCCGGTCTATTGTCGGTAATTAGATTTAAGACAATTAAGTTTATCTCAAACATAGTATTTTTGACAGCGTTTTCCGCAAACCATTCATTTTCAACAAAAACCGAAGAACATGACGTCACTCTGATGTCATTCCCGGTTGACCTCATATTTTTCGTTTTGCCAACATGTGTAGAACTGATGTGAGAGAAGGTACTGCAAGTTTGGTGACGATACTGGTGTTCGTTTAGGAATTATTGCAAAATAACAAGAGGGGGGCAAAAAATAGCCCCCCCCCCCCCAGTAAGTCGCGGGTTAATTCACGTGCTGAATTGGTGCGGATACCTCCATCCTGGAGATACCAGCTAGCTATGCATAGGGCATATGTAGGAGATGGGATAAGTCACCGACGCACAGGAGTTGGTGGGGCGGTGACCCCTTGACGGATAATAGGCAATTATGTCCTATGCAGTTCCAGTTCCAGTCCAGTTAATTAACGTGCTGAATTGGTGCGGGTACCTCCATCCCGGAGATGCCAGCTAATCGTCCAGCGGAGCGGACGGGTTAGCACTAGTTGCACTCTATTGTGATCATGGATCAACGGGAAAGTTGCATAACATAGGGCGACCCTACATCCCACTAACGTTCCCAATTTCGTGGTTTTGACTGCAAGGTGCGCGAGTTACTAAGCAATTGGGTGACATCGGAAAGGACAGATGGACACTTAGGTGGCAGCCAAATCTTATAATTAGTATGAAATAGCTCTCTATGTAACACGAACAACTGTGATATGTATCCTAATCTGCAATGAGCGAATCGCCTGGCAGTGCCTGTCGAATATAAAGTCGTTTGGACAATCTGCAATAAATATTTTCAAAAAAGTTATTATTTTTCCCCCATCAAATGTTATAGTTTAAAATATAAAAATACACATAGAAATGCGTTCCTAAGTAAAAATTACAAGGTTAAAACTGATTTTCCTTCACATTGTCGCGAATCGTACTGATGGTTCATTCGGCGTTTCATCCCCCGCCCCCCACACTCAAAAATCCGTGGCGACGCCCCTGCCTGTACGCCACCGTGAAAGGGCGATGCCAACGGCAGCCGGCATCGCGATTTTACTTTTACAAATACAGTTCATTGGAAATCACCAAGTTAGGGTTTTCACAAAGTTACCTACCTTTACCCTATAAGATCACATTTCGCATTCTGCGTTTCTGAACCCGGGGATACGATTGATTTTTCAATGCTGGGTTTGGTCGGCGCCACTTGCAGCATTGCCACCACCGCTGCTCTGTCGTTTCGTCTTGTCGCCCGGCCGGCGGAGTTTCGGCAGCCGTTTGTCTGACCTTGCACTGCCGAGGGCAGCAGGCCCGTCCCGGCCGGCCGCCCGCTATAAAGGCAGCCCGCCGGCCGTCCAGAGGCACAGTTATCCCTCTCCTCTCACCAACCAACATGAAGCTGCTGGTAAGCGGCACTGATATTTGTGACTTATTTCTCAAAGCTTAAATTATTTATTTCTTTACTCAAATTATTTGTAGTCTGGAAAGTTCTTTCTAAATAATGCAAGCTTAAAATAGCCTACAAAATATATTTGTATAATGAATGTTACATATATTAATACTTCTTAAGTAAAGAAGATGACTAAACAGAGACGATAAGTTATATACCCCAAAATTGTCTTGTTGAGTCCAAGAGAAACACGCTTTAGTACTGCTAATTACATCACACAATCCGTTTGAGTTGTTGTATGGGAGTCTCGGGAGCATTGTTGATCGGTAGGGTTTGTTTGTGTTGACTGTGTGTTGGGTTCGGCAGGTGGTGCTCGTCACTGTTGTTGCCGCAGCCCAGGCGTTCGGTCAGGGTGGTGGCGGCGGGAGGGGACACGGTGGCGGCCGGAGGGGACACGGTGGCGGCTACGGCGGATACCAGACCGAGAACTACGGGTAACGACCGACACAACACTGTTCAACACTGCCACTCAATGCGTTTTTTAAACTTTCAGGAAAGCTCACATATTGATGCAAATTTCGATACTGTTTGGTTGACTGGACAAGTGTGCAGCACTGTCTGACGATCGTCCTGTGCCGCGTGTTTTGTCAGGTACCAGAAGGTGCGCACTGTGGTGAAGCACCACCCGTACCCGGTGGTGAAGCGGGTGCCGTACGAAGTCATCAAACCGGTGCCCGTCTACCGGACCGTCTACAACACCGTCTACAAGAAGGTGCCCCAGCCGTACGAGGTCGTGCGCCACGTGCCCGTCGTCAAGCACGTGGAGGTGGTCAAGCACGTGCCCGTCGTGAAGCACGTGGAGGTAATCAAGCACTACCCAGTGGTGAAGCACCACTACCGCGAGGAGAAGGTGCAGGTGCGTGTGCCCGTCTATGTGGAGAAGCCCAAGTATGGCCACGGAGGTAGCCAGGGAGGTTACGGCCATCACTAAGCGGTGTCACGACGACGAGAATACCCTAAATTAATATGGAAAGTCAGAAGCTACGCTGTTCATCTATTTGCATAAAAATGTGGTATTTATAATTTATTCAGCCGATCATCTTTTCTGCATGTTGAAAATGAAGTGTGGTTTTGATAAAACTTCTATCATGTGTTATCCCTTTGTGACTGGCGGTATTCCTTACAACACATGTGTGTGAGTTGTGATGTACATTTGTATTCGATCAATACACTCATGTTATTTGTGAATCATATCCTTTATCTAAAAGAAAACGCACCTGATACAATATCAGTAGAATTTTGACCCTGCCAACATCTAAATGAACTGGATGAACTGGGCTGGCTCACCGCCCGGCAGCTGTACAAACTTCAATCCATCAATCTTCTTCACAAAATTCGCACCACCGGGAACCACAGGCTCTCGATTCCCGGCTTTCGACAAACTCTGAGTTTCGATCTAGAAGCACACGCCAGGACGCTGAGTTGGCCCTCCCGCGCGTGAGAACCGAAGTCGGCAAGAGACGCTTTTTATGCAGTGTAGCGCAGCGCTACAACGCGTTGCCCCCGGACCTGCGTGAGGTGTCTTTACCATCTTTTAAACGTCAGCTCGGTGATATTTTACATGGTGTATGATGTAGTTCCGAGCTGGAAAAACACAGCCAACAATCTGTGTGTAATTAATGTGCCTTTAGGCATAGGGAACCTCCATTCCGGAGAAATTCGTTAAATTACAAGTGCGTAAAATATATATAGCTGTGTCGGAGATGGGTTGGTTGGAGTTCGAGATGCAAGTCCAACGCCAGCTAGCTATGCATAGGGCATATGTAGGAGATGGGATAAGTCACCGACGCACAGGAGTTGGTGTGGCGGTGATCCCTTGACGGGTAATAGGCAATTATGTCCAATGCAGTTCCAGTTCCAGTCCAGTTAATTACCGTGCTGAATTGGTGCGGATACCTCCATCCCGGAGATGCCAGCTAATCGTCCAGCGGAGCGGTCAGGTTATCACTAGTTGCACTCTACTGTGATCATGGATCAACGAGAAATTTGCATAACATAGGGCGACCCTACATACCACTAACGTTCCCAATTTCGTGGTTTTGACTGCAAGGTGCGCAGAGTTACTAAACAATCGGGTGACATTGGAAAGGCGAGATGGACACTTAGGTGGCAGCCAATACTTATAATTAGTATGAAATAGCTCTCTATGTAACACGAACAACTGTGATATGTATCCCAATCTGCGATGAGCGAATCGCCTGGCAGTGCCTGTCGAATATAAAGTCGTTTGGACAATCTGCAATAAATATTTCCAAAGAAGTTATTATTTTTCCCCTATCAAATGTTTACAATATAAAAATACACCTAAAAATGCGTTTCTAAGTAAAAATTACAAGGTTAAAACTGATTTTCCTTCACATTGTCGCGAATCGTACTGATGATTCATTCGGCGTTTCATCCCCACGCCCCCCCCCCCCCCCGACCCCCACACTCCAAAATCCGTGGCGACGCCCCTGCCTGTACGCCACCGTAAAAGGGCGATGCCAACGACAGTCGGCACCGTGATTTTACTTTTAAAAATACAGTTCATTGGAAATCCCCAAGTTAGGGTTTTTACAAAGTTACCTACCTTTACCCTATAAGATCACATTGCGCATTCTGCATTTCTGGTCCCGGGGAGACGATTGATTTTTCAATACTAGGTTTGGTCAGCGCCACTTGAAGCATTGCCACCACCGCTGCTCTGTCGTTTCGTCTTGTCGCCCGGCCGGCGGAGTTTCGGCAGCCGTTTGTCTGACCTTGCACTGCCGAGGGCAGCAGGCCCGTCCCGGAACGCCGCCCGCTATAAAGGCAGCCCGCCGGCCGTCCAGAAGCACAGTATATCCCTCTCCTCTCACCAACCAACATGAAGCTGCTGGTAAGCGGCACTGATATTTGTGACTTATTTCTCAGAGCTTAAATTATTTATTTCTGTACTCAAATTATTTGTAGTCTGGAAAGTTCTTTCTAAATAATGCAAGCTTAAAATAGCCTACAAAATATATTTGTATAATGAATGTTAACATATATTAATACTTCTTAACCCGCGAGTACTGGGGGGGCTATTTTTTGCCCCCCCTCCCGTTATTTTGCAATAACTCCTAAACAAATACCTGTATCGTCACCAAACTTGCAGTAGCTTCTCTCACATCAATTCTACACATGTTGGCAAAAACAAAAATATAAGGCTTTGATAGGTCAACCGGGAATGACGTCAGAGTGACGTCATGTTCTTCGGTTTTTGTTGCAAAATAATGGTTTGCGGAAAACGCTATCAAAGGTACGATATTTGAGATAAACTAAATTGCATTAAGTTAAATTACTGACAATAGACCGACCTATCAAACTGCAATCTCGGATGTTTGAGTTTTTTTGAAATTCAAAATTTTGAGAAAACCAAAGACATTTTTTTTTTTTTACAAAACTTTCAAGAAAAAAATCAGAATTATACCAAAAACGGAATATATGTGATCGATACGTATGCGGTGAATATGTGTACCAAATTTAAAGTCGATATCTTTAAAATTGACCGAGTTATGAGCTTTAAATGACAAATATCGACCACTTCTCACAGCATTACTGTGACAAAAAACGCATTTCCATTTTTGCTTTTTACTTCTATTTATATGGAACAAACAATGTTCTAAGGTCATTTTTCGCGTTCTAGACGAAAAACAAACCCATAAACATGTGTTACAACGCCTAATGACCGTAATATGCAGTTTGACTTCGTGACTTCGGATGACCTAGACCTGACCCAAGGTCATAAACAGCTTAGAAAGGTACTTAGAAGTGTCAGACACACGAATCATACCGATTTATCAACAGCTTATGCGTTTAATATCGCAATTGTGCGCGACAATTCCATCCATAGAGACCTTTTGACACGGTCAAACATTTTGTACTTGACCTGACCTGTGACGTCATCGGTGACCCCGAGGCCAACAATATTACGTTTCCCTCGATAAATTTCCCAGGGATATCGAATGCCGTTTGAATGTTTACATTCGGCCCAGTAGTTCCGGAGATCAGAGGGGGGGGAGGGGGCAAAAAATAGCCCCCCCCCCCCCAGTAAGTCGCGTTATGAAATATACCCCAGTAACTCGCGGGTTAAGTAAAGAAGATGACTAAACAGAGACGATAAGTTAAATACCCCAAAATTGTCTTGTTGAGTCCAAGAGAAACACGCTTTAGTACTGCTAAATACAGCACACAATCCGATCGAGTTGTTGTATGGGAGTCTCGGGAGCATTGTTGATCGGTAGAGTTTGTTTGTGTTGACTGTGTGTTGGGTTCGGCAGGTGGTGCTCGTCACTGTTGTTGCCGCAGCCCAGGCGTTCGGTCTGGGTGGTGGCGGGCGGAGGGGACACGGTGGCGGCCAGAGGGGACACGGTGGCGGCTACGGCGGATACCAGACCGAGAACTACGGGTAACGACCGACACAACACTGCTCAACACTGCCACTCAATGCGTGTTTTAAATTTTGAGGAAAGCTCACATATTGATGCAAATTTCGCTACTGTTTGGGTGACTGGACAGGTGTGCAGCACTGTCTGACGATCGTCCTGTGCCGCGTGTTTTGTCAGGTACCAGAAGGTGCGCACTGTGGTGAAGCACCACCCGTACCCGGTGGTGAAGCGGGTGCCGTACGAAGTTATCAAACCGGTGCCCGTCTACCGGACCGTCTACAACACCGTCTACAAGAAGGCGCCCCAGCCGTACGAGGTCGTGCGCCACGTGCCCGTCGTCAAGCACGTGGAGGTGGTCAAGCACGTGCCTGTGGTGAAGCACGTGGAGGTAATCAAGCACTACCCAGTGGTGAAGCACCACTACCGCGAGGAGAAGGTGCACGTGCGTGTGCCCGTCTATGTGGAGAAGCCCAAGTATGGCCACGGAGGTAGCCAGGGAGGTTACGGCCATCACTAAACAGTGTCACGACGACGAAAATACCCTAAATTAATCTCGAAAGTCAGAAGCTACGCTGTTCATCTATTTGCATAAATATGTGGTATTTATCATTTATTCAGCCGATCATCTTCTCAACATGTTGAAAATGAAGTGTGGTTTTGACAAAACTTCTATCATGTGTTATCCTTTTGTGACTGGCTGTACTCCTTGTCAACACATGTGTATGAGTTGTGGTGTACATTTGTATACGATCAATACACTCATGTTATTTGTGAGTTATATCGTTTATCTTAAAACAACGTACCGCACCTGATACAATATCAGTAGATAGTTGACCCTGCCAACATCAAAATAGCTAATAGCCATATATTACTAGGATGCACCCCCCTCCCCCCGAACCATTGCGCCGATGCCGTATGCTTCGAATCATAGCATAGACAACTGTACCTCGTTCATACAGTTATTGTAGTATAGTAGTACCATAGTAGTATATATAGTACCTGCAAAAATATTTATCAGTGAGGTATTCAGACAAAGGTCTGAATACCTCACTGATAAATAATTTTGCAATATTTTGCAATATAATAATTGTTCACACCGCCACATATTTTTATTTTGATGACATTTTGTCTATAGGGTTATCTTGTGCCCTGAAGTCGATTTTGGCATCGGCAGAACCCTAAGGTCAATGGTTCTCAAAAGATAGCCTCGGGCATTTTTGCGAGTATCGATGCAGGGTAATCTTTGGAGGCATGTAGCTCCCAAACCACTGAACATAATGCATAATATGGACATATCATCATGACCGCAATGCACTGGGAAATATTTTGATTATCTCTGATTTGCATAATTTTGACTGGATTTTTAGATGACGTCACAATTTTTATTTGTTGTGCCTATACCCCTTCCCCGTCAAAAATGACATTTCCCTCCATATTAAAGCTTAACTATTTATCTCGAGATAGGAAAATTATTAAAAAGGTAATATATCTATAAATATTTTATTATATTTTTTTAATTCTTCAGTGTTTTTGCCAATACAACATTTTAAGGCATTTACAGTAGAATACCGCCACTGGCACTGCAGGCGGAGGGTGGTGGGGGTGAACGCGCCCCCAAAATGACCCATGACCAAACCCCCTTAACCCCTACCCCAACAAAATAATGGTACAGGTATGTTCAAAATAGTAGGTAATAAGCATTGCACATGATGCATCCATAAACGTGTTGGGAATATGTAACCTACGTTACTTGCCGGAATACCCAATGCCATGCAAAAGTATCGACATGCCTTTAGGTCAGGCACTTAGCCTAAGGGGGCGCCCCCCCCCCCCCCCCCCCCCCCCCCCCCTGGAGACCAGGAGGTCCGTTTTTGTCGGCGGAGGGCCCTTTTCGGCTGCGAAGGGCCCTTTTCGATGGTGGAGGGCCCTTTTCGGTGGCGGAGGGCCCTTTTCGGCGGCTGAGGGCCCTTTTCGGCGCGCCTAGCGCACCGAAAAGGGCCGACGAGACCGCGCAAAGTGCGGTATAACCGGCTCTTTACCACGCGAAGCGTGGTCTATGGAGAGTTTAGAGCATTTCAGAAGCCCTTTGGGGGCCACCAGAACCCTCTCTGAAAGACCATAGGTCCTCTTGGACGTTCCGAGGAGCCCTGTTCATGTCAGAGGGGCCCCTGACCAGGTCAAAGGCCCCTGAGCCGGGGCAGAGTGCCCCCAGAGCACTTCGAATGGGCCTCTATCCAGCTCAGAGGGGCCTTTGGGCAGATCTAGAGGCCCCTGAGCATTTCGGCAGGGAGACAAAGCAGCCAGCACAGTCCCTTGCCAGGTCATAAGGCCCCTGAGCAGGTTGGAGGATTTCCTTGGACAGACCCCAGAGGGCCCCTAAGAAGTTCAAAGGGCCCCTCTGTATGTCAGAGGGCCTCCTGACCAAACCGAAAGGGCCCCTAGGTGGGTCAGGACGGCCCCTGAACATGGCGAATGGACCCTAGTAAGCACGGAGGGGCCCCAGGGCAGGTCGGAAGGCCCTCGGAGCATGTCGCAAGGCGAAACAGCAGCCAGCGCAGTCTCTTGCCAGGTCGGAAGGGCTCCTTAGAAGGCTGGAGGGCCCCTGGACAGACCAGAGGGCCCTATAAAGTTTGAAATGTCCCTATGGAGATCGGAGGGGCTCCTGACCAGACCGAAAGGGCCCCTGGGATGGTAAGAAGGACCCCTGAACATGCCGAATTGGCCCTTAACCAGCACGGAGGGGCCCCAGGGCAGGTCGGAGGGCCCCTTGAGCATATCGGCAGGGCAACAAAGCAGCCAGCACAGTGGGACCAGAAAAGTCGCTGGGCAGATCGGAGGGGCTCCTGGGCAACTCAGAGGGGCTCCTGGCTAGACCAAAACGGTGCCTGGGCCGGTCGGAAGGGCCCTTGAACGTGCCGGACGAGTTCCTCGCAAGACTGGAGGTGCCCCTAGGCAGGTCGGAGTGGCCCTGAGCATGTCGGCAGGGTGAAAAAGCAGCCGGTTCCTGGCCAGGGCGGAAGGACCTCTGAACAGGCAGAATGGGCCCCTTGACACACAAGTGAGGCTTCTTGGAAGGTCAGAGGAGTCCCTGGTCAGACCGGAAGGGCCCAAAGCACGTAGAGGTCCCAGATGAAGATTAAATCCCAGAGAGGCCAACAGGGCAGTCAAGTCCGCCATCCGGGCAGATAGGATAGCAGACACTAACGCTCGGATTCAGTCTGACGGGCCCGGCTCGGTGTGGCGTAACATTCGCCACACGGTCAGCGGGAAGAGGGCCGGCCCGAGCGTGTCCCCAGCTGTCAGCGCCGAGACGCTGAACGAGTTTTTTGTTAACGTAGGCCCGAGAGTGGCTGCCGAGGTGGCTAGCCGGGGTGACGCACCGGATGTCCCAGTCCGTCTGCCCAGAGTTGGGGCTTGCGCCTTCAGCCTACAGCCTATCACACTCATGCAGCTCCACCACACTGTGTTTACTATGCGCAGCACATCGGCGAGTGGGCCTGATGGTTTCTGCATTCGTATTTTCAAACTGGCTTTTAACGTCATCGGCTCCATCCTTTTGCATATCATCAACGCAAGTATCACTCGAAAAGAAATCCCACTTGTCTGGAAACATGCCCTCGTCCATCCAGTTTTCAAGTCAGGTGACTCAGAGAACCCGTCCAACTACCGACCCATTTCACTACTTCCGGTCATCTCCAAAATCGTGGAAAAGTTCGTCCAGACCCAACTGCAAAGTTTCCTTTCTACTAATCACCTTCTGACTCCAACCCAGCACGGATTCAGACCGCGCCACTCCACGGAAACCGCCCTTCTCAGCATCTCGGACCGTGCGCTCTCGGCCATGGATCAGAGCCAAATTTCGATTCTTTGCCTGATTGATCTGAGTAAGGGATTTGACGTCATCAGTCACTCCAAATTGATATCCAAATTGCAGCTTCACTGCATCGAGACAAGCTGGTTCGAAAATTATCTCTCTGGGCACATTCAAAGCGTAAGTTTCACTGATTCGGCCAACAACAAACAGATCTCGGACCCGCGACCTATCGACCAAGGGGTCTTCCAGGGATCCTCACTGGGGCCCCTGCTCTTCACTATCTTCACAAATGACCTCAGCCTTCACGCAGCTGGAGCATTTGTTGTCCAGTACGCCGACGACACCCAAATTCTCGTTTCTGGCCCTAAATCTGACTTGCCCGGTCTCATCGCCCGTCTAGAATCAGTCCTGGCCTCACTGGATGACTATTTCTGCGCAAATGGTCTGAAGGTGAACGAAACTAAGTTTGAACTGCTCCCGATCGGAACGCGTCAAAATCTCCGCACCTTACCGGCATTCACTGTTAAATTCCGCGACGTCGCGCTTACTCCGTGCAGGGAGGCAAAGAATCTGGGGGTGATATTCGACCGCTGCCTCAACTGGGACTCCCACGTGACCTTCGTCAGCCAGAAATGCATGGGCATCTTGGCGGGAATAGCTCAGCTCCGTCACCAGCTTCCACCTGAGATCCTGCCCATCATCGTATCCGCACTGGTCTTTTCTCACATTCGGTACTGCCTCACTGTCTTTGGAAACGGTTCGGCTAAAAATATCGCAGCAGTTCAAAAGATCATCAACTTTGCCGCTCGCATAATCTCAGGAAAAAGGAAGTTCGACCCCATCTCGGCTGCTAGGGAAGAGCTAGGCTGGCTCACGTCTGCGGACTTATTTTATTACCAGACTTTGGCCTCACTTCATCGGATCCGCGTCACCGGTCAACCAGAGTATCTGGCTTCGCAGTTTTACACGAACCGAGAGCGTGCTGATCGTGTGCGCAGTACTAGGCAAGACCATCTGCTCAGTCTGCCTCGCATCACCGGCTCTACTGCGGGCAAGCGTCAGTTTGTGTATCGCGCAGCTAAGCTCTACAATGAGCTGCCACCTGAACTTGCGACCGTGTCAGTGGCGTCGTTCAAACGTACGCTGAAGAAGCGCCTGCTACCGACGAAGGAGTAGAGCGACGAATCTATTGTATATGTACCTGACTGGGAATATGTGCGTGTGAATGATATTATATCCACTGTTTTTATACACCCTACGTTTCTTGACTCGGGATTAGGAATAGCCCCCGGACCTCGGTCCATTAGAGGGGATAATCCCACGATGTACAATAAATAAATAAATAAATAATAAATACAAGGAGATCTAATTCCACAAGAAAAATATTAAAATCGGACCTTTCGGGTATATTGTAACACCCTTCGTCAGCGATTAGCAGGCAAAGCAGCAATCGCAGTCCCTTGCCAGGTCGGAGGGGCGCTTAGAAGGCTGAAGGATCCCTGGACAGACCAGAGGGGCCCTCTAAAGTTCAAAATGCCCCTATGCCGAACGGAGAGGCCCCTGACCAGACCGAAACACTCTTTAAGACGAGCAATGACATGTTACCGAATGCCTCTTAATCGCTAACGAAAGGGTGTTACAATATGGCCGAAAGTTCCCAATTTTTTTTGTGTAGTGAGCCCTCTTTGTATTTAATCCTCGCCCGGGTAGGGGGGTTGCCATCCCCTGCCCCCCCCCCCCTTCTCGTTTTTTATAGTATAACTCGCGGAGTTTTCAACCGATGGCGATGAATCTTTCAGTACCCTACTTTTGAACAATTTGACACATATTCTAAAACAAATGAACTTCTAACCCACATAACCCGTGACCTATGACCTGTTTCTCAAGGTCATGTCAGACGCATCTGGCGTCCCGTAGTATCGATGCATGTAACTTGTGCAGTTTCCGAGTGTTTGTTGTTTAGGAGTATATGCACAGGTGTGTCCAGGTGACAGTTGTGGTTTGCACTGACATTATTGCCTCGTTTGACCTTTTTACAGGTCAACCGAGGTGATTGACCTCCGATGACCTCATATTACCTTTTTTTGCTTCTGGCGGTTTCTAGGACATTTTGTGACGCTGATTTCAAATCGGGGATCCATTGTACATAATTGTATGCTCCACTGGGGTCATGCGCTTCCACAGGTCAACCGAGGTTACTGACATGATCTTTTTGGAATTTGGCAGTTTCTATGACTTTTTGTGACGTTGATTTCAAATGTGGCACTCATTAAGCATTATGGTATGCTTATTCACGATTCTAGCTCGCGTAGATGCAATGTATACTCATTTAACATTTTGATGACTTTTGGGTCATTGACATGACCTCAGAGATCACATAATGACCCAAGACCTTAAAAGCTGGTATCAGCGGCTTATTCTCGTCACAAGGAATACGCTCGTGTTTTAATCGAAGCTCTAGCTGAGTTATGGGCGAAACGCTAATGGTGGTTGTACTCGTGGTCTAATGGGGAGTAACCCATCATTAACTTCGGAGTAGTGCGGAGTATCTATAGGTGGAGTAACCCAAGAGTTAACGGAGTAACGGAGTAACATTGGGGAAACTAGGGGAGTAGGTATAGAGCACTCATGGAGTAGGATGAGAATATCTAGGAGGGGTAACCTAGGAGTTATTGAGGAAATGGGGGAGTTACTTGGGATTAATGGGGGACCAATTCTGGTGTAAAACGATAAATATTTGAAAAGAACGGTAAAAAACAGAGTTTTAAAGGAAATTGCAAACGCAAATCATTAAAGTTACAAAATGGCATTTTCTTTAAAATGGCACTCTCGGATTTGCAAAATTTTGGGTTTTTGACCCCTAAAGTAAAAAATAAAACTTTTTTCGAAAAATCCCCACAAAATCAAAATTTGCAATGATGTTAGAAAAACCGGAATATATGTGAGAGAACTGAATACGGACAATACCGATACCAAATTTCAAAGCAATATATTCATTTTTGACTGAGTGATGGGTCCCTAAGTGTAAGAAACTGATGACGTTATTTTTTTTATTTTTTTTTGACTTTTTTTACAATATACGAACAATGAATTACCCTTCCTGTATTTCTGAGCCAAAACTGGTCTAGGAACATGCTTTTTATTTACATTGATCAATTTCTAAATTTGAGGTTTTCTGAAGAGCAAAATCGGTTCTGGATGTGAAAAACCGAGGTAATTCACTTGACCTGGAAGGTCACCTGTTGATCTGCAACCTAAAAATCGCATATTGTTAGATTTATCTGATGACAGTCAACATGCTGGTTCTTACCGCATTGCTCTAAGTTGCTTTGTTTGGAAGAGGGGGGGGCTGTCAGCCCCCCCCCCCCCCATTGGGCGAAGGTGAAAAAAGCCCCCGTAGGGCGAGGGTTAAACGCCTCACGTGATCGTATTTTCAGTGTATTTGATAGCACAAGGATGCCATTGCAGCTTACACACGCGTCAAAACAACCAGTCATAAATAGCAACGCAATATGCAGTCAACTCGTGGAACAACGACACCGGTCTCTGGAACGTCGCGTTTATCATCGGACAGGTGCAGCACAAATGCAGGGCACCTACCACATTTCAGCAATGAGAGAACAAGCTAGCAGGACAGTGGACGATGACGTAACCCCACTGGAAAGACTAGTGTGTATATGAATTTACAGGTATACGTTGTCGAACACGCGATGTTTTCAGCAAGACGGCGCGTTATATCTCAGATTAGTGGTGGCCGTAGCCGTAGGACGGCTTCTCAACATAGACGGGCACGTGCACGGGCACCTTCCTGACGTGGTACTTGTGCTGCACCACAGGCACGTGCTTCACCACAGGCACCTCTTTCACCACAGGCACGTGCTTGACCACAGGCACGTGCTTGACGACCTGCACCTGCCTGTAGACCGGGTACGGCTGAGGCACGTGTTTGACCACCGTTTTGTAGACGGGCTTGTAGACGGGCACGTGGCGCACGACCGAGTAGCGTTGGTGCTTTACCACCGGGTAGCGGCGGTGTTGGACGATGGTTTTCACCGGGTAGTGCCTGGAGCGGGGTAATGTCAGGTCGGGTCAGGTCGGGTCACAGGTATCAGCACTACATCACAGCATTGACACTGACAGACTTCACTGATGATGTACTAGCAGCTAGCTACCCAGGTCAACGCTGTTGCCTGCCGAAGTTAATGTGTTGAGTTCCCAGTACTGTGTTTTTGCCACTAACCCGTGTCAGTGTACCGCTGTGCACCACACCGTGCCAATCCGTGTTGGATACTCACTGCTGATGACCATAACCTCCAGCGGCCTCGACCACCGCGGCAGCAGCGACAACAGCGACAAACAGCACCTGTCACACAGGACAACAAGTCAATACAACAGCAACGAACAGCACCTGTCACACCGGATTACACACCAATACAACAGATACAAACAGCACCTGTCACACCGGACAACAGGTCAATACAACAGACACGAAGAGCACCTGTCACACAGGACAACAGGTCAATACAACAGACACGAACAGCACCTGTCACACCGGATTACACTTCAATACAACAGACACGAACAGCACCTGCCACACAGGACAACAAGTCAATACAATAGACACGAACAGCACCTGTCACACCGGATTACACTTCAATACAACAGACACAAACATCACCTGTCACACCGGACAACAGGTCAATACAACAGACACGAAGAGCACCTGGCACACAAGACAACAGGTCAATACAACAGACACGAACAGCACCTGTCACACCGGATTACACTTCAATACAACAGACACGAACAGTACCTGTCACACAGGACAACAGGTCAATACAACAGACACGAACAGCACCTGTCACACCGGATTACACTTCAATACAACAGACACGAACAGCACCTGTCACACCGGATTACACTTCAATACAACAGATACGAACAGCACCTGTCACACAGGACAACAGTTCAATACAACAGACACGAACAGCACCTGTCACACAGGACAACAAGTCAATACAATAGACACGAACAGCACCTGTCACACCGGATTACACTTCAATACAACAGACACAAACAGCACCTGTCACACCGGAGAACAGGTCAATACAACAGACACGAAGAGCACCTGTCACACAGGACAACAGGTCAATACAACAGACACGAACAGCACCTGTCACAACGGATTACACTTCAATACAACAGCTCCAGTGGAACAGCAGCGACGGAGTGGACGTGCTATGTAACGACCAAACTATAAACGTAGGCATACAACTAATACGGAAACATCCAGGGGATACAGGAATATTGATATGCCTTCACGCTATTAAATAAACGTCTGCCAAATATACAATTGTAGAAAATCATCTGTACCTACTATGATTTAAACATAAAACATATCACAACGTACCATCATGATTAAAATCCTACAAATTGAGTTAGGACATTCGTTAAAGTTTGTTACGAGGGAACCTGAATTCTGGATATTGTGTGCCAGCCTCTTACCAGCAGCTTCATGTTGGTTGGTGAGAGGAGAGGGATATACTGTACCTCTGGGCGTCCGGCGGGCTGCCTTTATAGCGGGCGGCCGGCCGGGACGGGCCTGCTGCCCTCGGCAGTGCAAGGTCAGACAAACGGCTGCCGACCAGAGTTCGTCATGGGCCGGGCTGGCCCTATGGACCATGGGCTGGGCCTGGGCCGGGCCAGGGCCGGCCCTCAACTTTAAGGAAATCACTGGGATTCGGGCGGTCCTAGGCCTGATAATTGTGAAGTAATGCGCGCGTCGCACAAGCTCAGGTCAGAGCTCACAAAATTTTAACCAGCAGTTCACTTCACTTCCATAGCAACACACAGGTGAGTGATATTGAGCTCACCATAATAAATATTGATTGAATAGTGTATCAACACTCACATCAATGATAACAGTACTATCAGAGTTATATGCAATAGTAGTTAGTACCAACCCCGCCAAATGTATGGCATTCCTAAGTGATGACGTCACTAAATGCATGGTCCGTGGCCTTCCACACGAGCCAACGGGTAAATCGGTGTTTTGGGGATGGCCCCATGAAGATCTTACTGGGAAAATGTTGGCTTGCCTTACCTTTGTGGATTGGTAGAGATGTGCTGATTCCAAAACCGGGTCAGTTTGGTCATATAGTCCCAGTCATAAAGTCTTGGTCATACTGTCTTGATCATACAGCCTTAGTCCAGTCATACAGCTTTAGATTCAGTGACGTATGATCTGCCTAACCTTTTGTTATAGTAACCTTGGTTGGTACTACAGAGTACAGAATAACGACACCTACTAACACTCAGTCATCATGTACATGAACACCTGCACAGGGGCGTCATGTCCTGCAAATGATTGGCAGCGCCCTAATGCTAACTTTATAGATTTGAAGGTCATTCTTACCATGCAACATCATAGGCCTAATATTTATGGTAGGGCCCTGATACTTTGTACTTGATTTAGAATCATTCACAGGAAATTCACAGTTCAAACCCCTACAAACAGTTTATGGAACTTCAAGTGTTTTAAATGTCGCTGTCGAGACATATCCAGGATTACATCTTACCCAGTTAAGAACATTTTCAATCAATATTTTGATCCGTTTTGTCGAAGCAACACCCGACTCCCGAATGGCCACCTAACAGGTTAGTTCACACAGGGTACGCTAGCTCAAACGTTACATGCTTTCATGTCGAAAGCCACCATTTATTTTATGACGAATGCAGTTTCCAAACTGGCACCAATTGACATTTTTAACATCTAGACTAAAAGCTTGCATTTTTACGTTGCATTTCGCGTACATAAATGGAAAATGTTTTGTTTTTGAGCATATTACTGATTAAAACTCTCTTTGATATTATGGCTACTGGGCAATGGTTACGTCATTAGTTTATATTGATCAATCATTTGTCGGCGTAGATGATATTTGCCTGTTCCAGTGGCGCTTCTAACCTCCTCTAACCTCCTTCAGGTTGCTCCAATTTGCAGTCCTATCCTATTACAGACAGTTGCAAGTTGGAGCAACTTGGAGGAGGTTAGAGGCGCCACTGGAACAGGCCCTTTGGCCCTGCTCGCGTCGCGCATTTTTTTCGGTAGACAAAGAAATGCGACATATAGATATTGTTTTGAAAGTCGATGTGTTCATCGTCATATATTTTTCTGGACATTAAATTGGGTTCAAAGACGAACCCTTGCTCCGAAACTATCGGACCGAACTAAGTCATTTCTTCACCATTCGATTCGGCGTGACCAACAACGGTGCCGTTTTGGATTTTATACATATTGGTCCACTCTAAATGGACCAAATTAAACCAAACCCACCAAAAACCATTTTGGGTGGTTTTGGTCAAATTTGTTCCACTTAAACTGACTAAAATGGATAAAACTCAGAAAGACACTGTTTTGGACGACGTCAGATCGAATGGTCAAGAAATGACCCAGATCGGTTCCATAGTTTCGGAGCATGGGCTCGTCCTTCAGCCCAATTTAATGTCCAGAAAAATATATGCTGGGCTTCTCCACTTATCACTAGATGTGGCACTTCCTTGTCTACAAAAAGAAACGCGACCAGCCCCCAATACAAAATGCAAATGGCGGCACTGGGCAGGCAGTCACACCTGTCACGACGGCGTATATACATCCGACAACTGATTTACGCCGTAGGGTATTTAGTGGGATATTTAGCCCTGCAAAATACCCCATGGCCGTGGTGGAAACGACCATATTTCAACCAAACATTTCTACTACCGCTACGAACTTTACGCCTATACGACCCTCCGTTCCGGAGATCTTCAAATCGCCTGACGCTTAAACCAGAACTGTCGAATATTCACTTGCCTTTGAATCTGTCGTAATCTTAACTATTAAGCTGTCGTAATTATCCCTTCCTCACAGATCGGATACGTGTGTTCAGATGGCCAAATATACTTATATTTTCGGAAACACCACTCCAAACGCTCTCCAAACTTGATAACATATATATATCTAACGACCGTCACCGTGACCTGACCCGTGACTTTTGACCTTGAAGGTCAAATTTGAGGTCAAACGACGGGGTACCGCATAACGTTCCAAATTTATTGTCGGATCCTTCCAAAAGTGATCCCAGATGATAGACAGGGTCCATATCTAACGACCTTCACCGTGACCTGACCCGTGACTTTTGACCTTGGAGGTCAAATTCGAGTTTAAAGGACGGGGTACCGCATAACGTCCCAAATTTATTACCAGATCCTTTCCAACGTGGTCCCAGATGATAGACAGGCTAGTCCGTATCTAACGACCCCGTCCTTTGACTTCGAATTTGACCTTGAAGATGACTTTGAACAGGAAAATAAAGGTCATATTCGTGATCAGCGTGCCATTATTGACATTGGGCCGAGGTGTGGGCCAAATCTGAATCCGTCGCTGAATAAGTCGCTGAATAAGTCGCTAAATTCACGGACGTTCTTAGCATCCGGTATGTTGTCAAGTTTGGGGAGCGTTCGGAGTGGTGACTGGTGTTTCCGAAAATATAAGTATATTTGCCATTTGGTCATCTGAACAAACGTATCCGCTCTGTGAGGAAGGGATAATTACGATATGACAAGGGATAATTACGATTATAATTACGACAGCTTCAAAGGCAAGTAAATATTCAACAGTTCTGGTTTACGCGTCAGGCGATTTGAAGATCCCGGAACGGAGGATCATAGGCGTAAAGTTCGCAGCGGTTGTAGTAATGCCTGGTTGAGATATGGCCGTTTCCACCACGGCCATGGTGTATTTGGCAGGGCTAAACATCCCCCTAAATACGCTACGGCGTAAATCATTTGTCCGATGTATATACGCGTCACGAGATGGTATATACAACGGACACCGGATATACGCCGTATGGTATTTTGTCGGACATTTAGCCCTGCAAAATACCCCATGGCCGTGGTGGAAACGGCCATATCTCAACCAGGGATTTCTACTAACGCTGCAAACTGTACACCTACGATCCTCCGTTCCGGAGATCTTCAAATCGCTTGACGCGTTAATCAGAACTGTTGAATATTTACTTGCCTTTGAAGCTGTCGTAATTATAACGATTAAGCCAGACTGGTTATTGGTTCAACTTTTGTTTTGGAACGATCATGATTCATTTTGGAATCTGACTGATTCAATCACCGTTCGATTGAGGTAGCAAATTTTTAGAATTGATTTTTTCCTATTCAAAGAATGAAAACAAATATTTTAATCGATTCAAGTTTGCTTCAACATTTAAATATATGTGGTTAATTTATGTCAAATCAATAAAAATGGAAACATACATATAATATGTGATCATTAAAACATTGTTACAGCAATACTATTTCAGTATAAATGAATGTTGCCACTGGGACTGCATGTATTTTCATAATTTACCAGTATACTGAAGTAACAGCCCAACAGGTACGATATTTGGCATCCCTGTACGCCATATGACATTCTACGTATTAAAGGAAATAGTTCACCTTGGCAAATTATCCCAAACACGATTTGATTATATTTGTTAATACAAATTATTTTTATATTGTCAAAAATAGCATTATATCGCGCCGATTCAGGAAAGAAGGCCGTGAAGTATTATTGTTTATCAAAACTATAGGCATACATTGACAGACAACGGAGACTCTTGAGAGTTCTCAGAAACCATACAGGCGTCGATTTAGTCTCTGCAGAGAGAACTAAATCGACGAGAACTTTCTACTACTAAAATTTAACTAGAACTTTCGAGGGGGTCTTTTGGTCTCAAGATTATCTTTTTTGTCAAGGTTCTCGCCGTGAACACCGTGTCTTGCTTCAGAATGCCTGAAAAAGTGGCAGCGACGGCCGGGATTGAACCGGGGACCCTTCACATGTTAAGCGAGCACTCTAACACTGAGCTACGGCACGGCTTGTTCCAGGGTAGGCAAAAAGACTGTACCAACCAAGGCAATTGCTGGGTGAGGTTGATAATTACCGACTTCCCGTGTATAAATATTGTTTTGTTAACAAATGATGGTATGCAAGTAATATTTACAAATCAAAGCAATCGAAACAATAATAGTTATTCGGTATTTACTTGAATAAAAGTCATTTCCGTCGTTGCGATTACAGCGACACCTGCCGTGCTATGGTGGCGCCATCTGCATGGAATGAATTAAACTTCGGGATGCTCTCAGGAGACCATCCACTGTTCTCAACAGCTGACTTCAAAAACATCCGCGGGTTCGATCCTCGATCGGGACAGACTTTTCTTATTCGTTGACTGCCTGATGGTCTCAGAGACATAAAATGGTCAGCTGGAGACATATTTAATCCCAACAACCAACGCCGGAGACCATGTATATTTCTCAGGCAAGACCATCCACTGAAAGGTCTCGAAATGGAAACCATGCGGGTTTATCATGGAAGAGAATTCAGCAAAAGTTATAAAAAGTGTTTCTGAGTGTAATCTCTGAGTCAGAGTCCTGACGTCACGCGAATTAACAAAAATGGTTCAGCCAATCAGATTGGAAAGTAGTCGCGTAAGGATTGACTCGCATTAGAGATGTGCCAACCGGCAGCCGGCGGTTCGCTTGCTAGCACCAGCTGCAACCTGATTGGCTGATGGTATAGCCTCTGCATGGGCTAGACCCATCACCACATTCTTTCACCAGCACCGCATTCCGTCGCCAAATAATCAAATATATTCGGCTGGAGAGCCTTTTCAATCAAGACAACTTGCAGATATGAGGTTTCCCAACACGGGATGCAACACTGCTATCTCAGTTTAAAACTAATGTTGAAGGTGAACTATTTCTTTTAAACCTCGCCGGTGCAGGGGGTGTTCATGCAACCCTCCCCCCACCCCCCGCCCTCGGCTTTGCGGGAATAACTCGCGTAAATATCAACCGATTGAGATGAAACTTTCAGTACCCTACTTGTGAACAATTCGACACATATTGTGAAATTTGTAAGTTGTAGGTCACATGACCCGTAACCTTTGACCTGTTTTCAAGGTCATGTCAGGCGCAACTGGCGTATTAATCATTGTAACTTGTGCAGTTTCATGGTGTTTGTTGTTCAGGAGCATATGCACAGGTGTTTTCAGGTGACAGTTGTGGTTTCCATTGAGATTGTGACCTCGACTGACCTTTTCAGAGGTCAACCTCTGACCTCCGATGACCTCCTATTAATTTTTTGGCTTCTGGCAGTTTCTAGGACATTTTGTGACGCTGATTTCAAATATGGGATCCATTTACATAATTATATGTTCCACTGGGGTCATGCGCCCCTTCAGGTCAACCGAGGTCACTGACCCCAAATGACCTGACATGACCTGACATGACCTTTTTGAAATTTGGCAGTTTCTAGGACATTTTGTGACGCTGATTTCAAATTTGGCACCCATTTCATAATTATATGGTCATTCGCGATTCTAGCTCGATTAAATGTAATTTATACGCATTTTCAATTTGGTTGAATTTTGGGTAATTGACATGACCTCAGAGGTCACCTAATAACCTAGGACCTTAAAATCGGGTAGCAATAGCTTCTTCTCGTGACAAGCAACACGCTAGTTTTTTTAATCGAAGTTCTAGCCCAATTAGGGGAGAAACGCTAAAGGGTTGTACACCCCCCCCCCCCCTGCACGGTCACGCACTGATCAGACGCTGCATGGGCGAGGGTTAAAGCATTGATTGTGCTGGTGCGAATAAACCCGGGCGTGAAAAGAAACAAGTTTAGGACAAAACTAACGGAGTAACGGAGTAACGGAGTAACGGAGTAACGGAGTAACGGAGTAAAAGAGTAAAAGAGTAACGGAGTAACGGCGTAACGGAGTAACGGAGTAACGGAGTAACGGAGTAACGGAGTAACGGAGTAACGGAGTAACGGAGTAATGGTGTAACGGAGTAACGGACTAAAAAGCAACGAAGTAAAGGACCACAAAAGTAACTTCCGTTACTCGGTCCGTTACTTTAAAAAATGTAACGAGTCCGTTACTTTGTTACTAAAAAAAATAACTTCATTAGTAACAGAGTAACGGAGTAACGGACCGGAGCCCACCTATCGATACCGACAGGCTGTCTATCATCTGGGACCACTTTTGAAAGGATCCGGCAATAAATTGGGGACGTTATGCGGTACCCCATCCTTTGACATCGAAGTTGACCTCCAAAATCAAAGGTCATGGGTCAGGTCACGGTGACGGAGATTAGATATGGACCCTCTCTATCATCTGGGATCACTTTTGGAAGGATCCGGCAATAAATTCGGTACGTTATGCGGTACCCCGTCCTTTGGCCTCGAATTTTACCTTTAAAAGGAAATAATGACCTTTTGATTTTGTTAGCAACAATTTCTTAGGCTACCGTTATGGTTTTAAAATTATTTTATTTAAATTTAAGAATTAAATACAATTATTCCCAAATTCAAAGTTGTAAGTTTGGAAAAAATACAAAACAAGAACCTTTGTACTTCATGAAGGTCATTGACAAATTCGTCCTTCCCTACCATTGTTTACATCGAGTGCGGCATTTTTGGAGGCTCTGTGACGTTTCCGATCAAACTGAGCGCTGCTCGGACACACGCTAGTAGCGCTTTCGTTCTCCATGGCAACCAGGCGTCAGCCAATCAAAAGCCAGAAAGGAAATACGTTCTGGCTTTGCATTGGCTCACGCCTGGTTGCCATGGAGAACGAAAGCGCTACTATCGTGCGTTCGAGCAGCGCTCTGATCTGTGAAACAATCCGTGAAGCATCCGTGATGCATGACTGACTATCAGTATAAGTCATGAATAACAACAACATGCGAACTATGCCAACTCTAATAAAATAAGGGCGGAATGAATTGAACCCCAGGCAAGCTAGTATTCGCAAAGCACTCGGCGCTGCGCCACAATAGCAAAAGGTGAGGGAAATGCATATTGGATACACTATTATTACGTCACAAGTTTCTGAAGTGTCAACTACTATGAAATACAGTGATAAAATACCTTTAATAATGATTAACAAGAAAATTCAAACTTAAAAACAATAATTTGAATAAGTCTTTAATTAGCTTTCAACTCAAAATCAGACATATTTTGCAATGCTACACAAGAATGGCACCAGTGACGTCATTAACAAAGCCTGTTACGGGACTTGGGTATACTAATCAGGAACAACTCGCCACAATCGTTAAGTGCGCCGAGAAGCATGACAATGACTTTGTAAACAAATCGCAGACGCTAAATAGGTTGCCGTCGATGTGCATCGATGAGCTTCCTATTTAATTGCCAGTTTTGTGTTATTGTTTGTTAGTTTTTTTTGGGGAAAATTATTATTTTTCATGATAATATAAAGCATAGTGGTATATACAGCCACATACAAATTATACAATACTCCTAATGTTGAAAACAAATGAATCGATTTTCAAAAATTGGGGGTCGCAACCATTAACTATGCCGCCGTTGATGTGCATCGATGAGCTTCCGATTTCATTGCCACTTTTTCCAATCGCTATTAATTTTAGAAGATCGCCGGGCATATAATCACAACAAGCAGAACGCACAATATATTTTCCACTCCATTGCGTACAAAAACAATACGGGAAAAGCCCGCAGTTTGATGAGGACCAAAAGTACTTGCAAGTACCGGTCGTTAAAAGTGTGGAACGCTTATCAACTTTAACTTGAAATATCTTTCGGTAGGAAAGTTTTCATGCAAAATGTGATGAATTTACAATATATTTTGGTCTCGTCTGGTGATTTCAAGTGCTAACTCCATTTTTGTGGAAAAAGGTCATTATTTCCTTTTAAGATAACCTTGAACAGGAAAATGAAGGTCATGTTCGTGATCAACGTGCCAGAATTGACCTTGCGCAAAGGTTTGGGCAAAATCTGAATCCGTCGCTGAATAAGTCGCTGAATAAGTCGTTAACTTCACGGACGTGCATGCATCTAGTATGTTGTTAAGTTTGGGGAGTGTTTGGAGTGGTGTTTCCGAAAGTATAAGTACATTTGGCCATCTGAACAAAGGTATCCAATCGGTGAGGAAGGGATAAATACGACAGCTTAATAATTATAAGTACGACATCTTCAATGGCAAGTGAATATACAACAATTCTGGTTTACGCGTCAGGCGATTTGAAGATCTTCGGAACGGAGGATCGTAGGCGTAAAGTTCGCAGCGGTAGTAGAAATGCTTTGTTGAGATATGGCCGTTTCCACCACGGCCATGGGGTATTTTGCAGGGCTAAATATCCCACTAACTACCCTACGGCGTAAATCAGTTGTCCGATGTATATACGCCGGCCTGGGATGCTGTTATCTCCGTAACATGTTGACTCACATTTGTGATGTCAGAAGCCCATTCGGTTTTGACCAATCGACTGGTTTCATGGAGAGATGTATGGCCGTTAGCTCACTTGTTCCCGTGACGTCTTGCCATTCGCTCATAGAATAGCAGCGATTAGCGAACTACAGCGTCATTGCTTGTTGGTGTCAGACGCACACGTGAGTTATTGTGATCAAGGATTGTGATGATTTCCAAGCAGCTACGCGCCCTAACCCACCAAGAGCAATTGGATTGATCTCACGGTGGGTCTTTTGTTTTGTGTAGCATTGAAATATTTGAATGATATGATATGAAGGTCAGTTCAGATTTGAAATGTTATTCCTAAGCATATTTCCTGGTTATGACCCCCGATAACGGGTTTCTGGCATTGTTCTGAATTGTTGTCCTGAAAAAGAAATTGTGTGCTTAGGTAGGTACCCGACTGGAAAAAGTACACGCTTCCACCAACATGTCCAGCGTAATTCGGTGATTGCGTCGAAAATTTCGGCGACACGTCCAGCGTAATTCGGCGATTGTGCCGAAAATTTCGGCGCACGTCCAGCGTAATTTCATCTAGCAAAAGTTCGGCGCACAGACCCCCGAGATTCCGGTTGCATCCTTCAAGGCCGCACGACTGGGTCCACTGTCCACTGGTTCACGACTGGGCTGCTCCTGCCAGGAGCCTCGCCACTGACTTCACAATTCAGTCAGAGACACTATGGTTAAATTTTATATTTTCGGAAACTTCCATTTTTGGAAAGTGCGTTCCCATTTATAGAAGTAATTTCCAAAAAAAATCCTAAAAGGCGGAAAGTCGGGGGAGCTGGCGAACAGGTGTCCTCCACCATCGCTGAGCACCTGCCAGCCGTAGACAAACGGTACTGGGTGGGGTCAGCGGCGACGGCCAGTACCAAAGCAAAGGGTTCACAACTGCCGTCCTGTGCTAGGGGGTGGAGCAGCCATAGTGGTACTCTGTGCTCTGGGACGGCGCTCACTGGATGGATGAAAGACATGAAAGACGGGCGGACGTGGGTTTTAGGGGGGGGGGGGGGCAAATCCAGTGGCGTATTTCCAAAAAGTTGTTAAGTGGGGGGGGGGGGGGGGGGCGGGCAGGGACGTGAGCGCATTTTTTTTTGTGTGGGGGTCGGCTAATATGACGGGAAAAAATGTACCCCCATTTTTATGTGTGTGAGTTTGCAGCATTTTTAATTTGGTTTCCATGTTATAGTAGGTAGGTACATGTTATTTAGCGCCACGAAATTTTACGGGTTTGCCTGATAAACCCCAGAAATATGGGCCTTGTAGAGGATGAAAAGCTAAAATGTTATGCATTCAATTCACCGTTACAACGAACCGAAGGCTTCGTCATGACCATGGCCACCGATGTGGCGCCGCGAAGCGACGTGCACATTTTAATTTTAGGTCGTGGAAAACGATTTTTTTTAATTGAAACCAGATCGTGAGAGAGGAGCCAAGCCTCAGGTAACCCGTATTCTTGGTTGCACATCTCGGTATGACACACATTGCAAAAATGTTGAAATTTTACGGGTTTGCCTGATAAAGCTCAGAAATATGGGCCTTGTAGACGCAGAGGATAAGAGGCTAAAATGCTACTCAATCAATTCACCGTTACAACGAACCAAAGACGATGACGATGGCTTCGTTATGCGATGGCCATCGATGTGATGCCGCGAAGCAGCGTGAAAATTTAAATTTTAGGTCGTGAAAACGCAATTTTAATATTGGAACTAGACCGTGAGTGGAGCCAAACCTCAGTTAACCCCTAGTCCTGGTTGCACATCTCGGTATGATGAAAAATATTGAAATTAAGGTAGTTTTTCATATACATATTCCTCGGATAGTAAATCACGATGACCGGTGGCAGTCAGCGCTCAATAGTACATATGATAATAACTGTATACATTACATATGTACTGAACTGCAACAAACAACTGGTAACAGTGCAAACGGTTTAAAAGCAGCAAGAGGCGGAAAGACTTTCCCGCGCATAAATGGTCCCTGTGGATCTGGAGGAGGCTGGGGCGAGATGGCTTGGGGAGATGTTCCTGGCCTGGTCCCACTATTAGGCTCTTCGTTCCAGCATGTTGGGCACCGCTGGAGCAGCTTCTGGGAGCCGATGTCCACGTCTTTGCATTCGCGTCACCTTTTTTCGGAACTCGGCAGACTAGCTAAAAATGTAGCCCGCTTGAAAGTTAGTATTGTATGAAGGGAGTGGGCCCTGGTGCTAGCAATTAGGTACCGCTAAGGAGAGCCTCTGCAAGACACTTAATTAATTCATTTTCCCATTTTTCAAATTTTTATAAGCAATTGCGAATTTTGTATCATGCCGCAAAGCGGCACAATATTTTCAGGTTTTTCAATGTGGATAGCTGGATTTCGACTGCTGCAAAGGCAATGTTTACAACTGTACGTCCTACCGTTTGGGGGGGGGGGCATGGCCCCTTGCCCCCCCCCCCCTGGATCCGCCCCTGATGCTTTGAACTGAAAGACGGCGACACCCTGATGCCGAGGCTGACGCGGCGCTGCAAGGCCTTCCACACACTGACTTCACATTTATATGTGTTAACAGGTGTTGTGTATGCGGTGTAGCACCCAATAAATTTCGGCGCAACGGCCATTGCGCCGAAATTTCGGCGCAACGGCTCCGCCGAGGCGTCCAGCGTAGTGAGTGTATTTTTTCCAGTCGGGGGTAGGTATACATTGCTTGTCTGCATGACTGCATAGGTTAATGTACCTACCAAGAATTGTCAGCACATTTTGATCTGGGGAAATTGGTTTGGTAGTTTATTCATCATTATTCATTAGTATATCAGTATTTCTTGTTGTTGGCCTACCATCAGGTTATTGTTGTACTCTTCCTTTGCAAAGATATGTACTCCTCCACCAACAAAAAAAAGTAGAATTCCCGCCCTGGGGGGCTGGGAGCCAAATAACCATAGCAGTTGTTGCGCCATAAGCCACAATTATAATTTATGACGTGCTTGCGGCTTGCCTGTGTTTTATTTTGGCAATGTGTTTTTTCAAGCAGCCCCGGTGACACTGGGGGAGGGAGGGGGAGCGGAATCTGCGCCTCACGGATATTCTCAATAACTTGAAAACTATGATAGATATCAACGTCAAACTTTCAGTACCTTATGCTGCATCAGTTCTACGTCTTCTCATTAAATTCCAATGAAATTGATGTAGTATTTTTGGGAGATAATGACGGTGACGTCATGTCATGCCATTTATGGTGTAAAAATGATAAATGTTTGAATAATCGTAGAAAATAGAGTTTTGAAGGAAATTGCCAAAAAAACGTTGAAAGAAATGAAATGACATCCTCTTCAAAATTGTTATCTCGGATTTGCGGAAGTGTGTGTTTTTTACCCCCCAAAAAATACAAACCATCTGATTTTTTTTTCAGGAAAAAAAAAACAAAATAATTTTTTGTGAATTTGAAAAGTGAATTTCTTAAGCTCAAATACTAAAATAAGGTGACCTACCCAAATCCGCAAAGGAAAAAATGGGGGGGGTACCTTTTAGCCACAAAAAGATGTCCCCCCCCCCCCCCCACGGAGAGAGGCTGGATCAGCGAGTGACACCGCTGTCCTCGCACAAGCGCTAAGCTCTATAAGTATCACCTGTTATATTTTTTTAACGCTGGTAGTTAGAACTAAACAAATGCGTTCCTGGTACGTGGCGCGGCTCTTGTTTGGTAACATGGAGTCCATACGTGGTACATAATCTCAGTAGTGGGTTGGGTGTGTCGCTGTTTCTTGCTTTCAGTAGGCAGCAGTTCAGATCGCCTCCGAGGATTACAGTTGCACGTGGAAAGTTAGCAGGCATATGTTGCAGCTGACACTCTAAATCGTCCAGATCGGTGGCAAGCTGACGCGAGGTGTTGTGCGGCACACGGTATGCGGACGCGACCAGCACTGACTGGTGCTCACTGGCACGAACTGACACCCAAACGATCTCCAGGTTAGAGTTCGCTATTCCAGTAACAGGTGTCGGCAGTAACTCACTGGTTAGCCTGTCACGTACCATTACAGCCGCACCACCCTTGCCTTTAGGTAGGCCAAGGTCGGCCGGCTGGTCACGTCTGAAGAGTGTGTAGCCGCTCACCCTCATCCAGGGGTGTAGTTTCCTATTCAGTTGAGGGGGCTTCAGCCCCCCACCCAATTTGGCTTCAGCCCCCCAACTTGGACAACAAAGTGGGTCAAATCCGGGGGAAAATATGTATTTTGTGGATTTTGATGGTACTTTAAGCGATTTTTTTCCTGCTCAGCCCCCTAACTTGTCTGGAGAAGCTACGCCCCTGCTCCCATCAGTCGCTCAGACACGGACCGTGTCAGCTCACCCCCATCAGCCGGTCAGACACGGACCGTGTCAGCTCACCCCCATCAGTCGGCCAGACACGGATCGTGTCAGCTCACCCCCCATCAGTCGGTCAGACACGGGCCGTGTCAGCTCACCCCCATCAGTCAGTCAGACACGGGCCGTGTCAGCTCACCCCCATCAGCCAGTCAGACACGGGCCGTGTCAGCTCACCCCCATCAGTCGGTCAGACACGGACCGTGTCAGCTCACCCCCCATCAGTCGGTCAGACACGGGCCGTGTCAGCTCACCCCCATCAGTCGGCCAGACACGGATCGTGTCAGCTCACCCCCATCAGTCGGCCAGACACGGACCGTGTCAGCTCACCCCCCATCAGTCGGTCAGACACAGAGAGTCAGCTCAGGTCAGATTTTCCAGTTTTAGGACTTCGCTTCGAACACCCTCAAATATATGCAGAACTATGATAACTAGGAACAAAAGGAAAAAAGCAATCTGAAGCTCTTGAAAAATGCAAGCGCACTTTGTGTACTCAGATTTTTAGCTCAGGTCAATAGTTTAAGCTCCAGAGATCATCAAAGGTCAAAAAGGCTATTCTTGGGCAAAACTGTTTTTCGCAAATAACCTTTTACCTAATAAAGGTAAAGCAATACATGTGACGCCATCGTATTTGTCTCGTAAAGGCACTTCGAATCATATTAAACTTGACCAGGTTAGGTGAACTGAGAAATTTGACCTCAGGTCAAGGTCAAGTGGTGACCAAGTAGGTTATGTTGCATATTGCGAGACCTGACTCGACGAGACAGACACATTGTTACCGTTTTCACTTACCTTTCTTCATTATGTCGATTGTTGTTGACAAAACAGTGTCAGTGGTCACGAAATTGACCCGACCTTAGGTCACCGATATCAGAAATCCGAGATTAAAAATTGTAGGTATCTACGACCTTATGAAATCCTGCAAGTTTGAAACCGGTCGGCCTAAAACTGTGGCTGCGGTACGACCGCAAACGTTTTGGAGGTGGAGTTAGAAAAATTACATCACGTGGGTAGTTAATTTCCGAACAGGTATGCAAAAAACGGCGGCGCGCAGCACTGCCTTTTTTGTGCTATCCTCGAAAAACCTTAGGGGTGGGCGGATTCCCCCCCCCCCTTCCAGGGCGTGTGCACCCTGAGGTCAATTTTAAAAAGGGAAAACAAATATTGCCCTTTTGTCAAGGTCACACAAGGTCACCCAAGGTCAAGCGAAATAACAAGCTCGAGTTGCATGATTTTTTTTTTAATTGCCAGAATGTTCTTCAGCTCAAGCGGAGTGGAATGGTATATAGGTTTGTTAAATTTAAACAACCCAAATTGGTCTAAAAAATCAAATCATATTTGAGTTTTATCTGACCTGGTACAAATGCCGCAGGCTATATCTGCATAGCCGTTGGTCGGAGCGAGCTGAAAATTGTACGGGCGTTTTCTGGGCCAAAATTACCCCCGCAACAAAGTATAATCAAAATATGAGATGTAAGGTGCCACCTAGGTGTGTCGATTTGTCGCGGAATGCCCCACGTGTCATCTCCCTCCCCCCTTCCTCCTGCTCGCCGTCTGCGCTGCGGCCTGGTGTGATGCAGGACCGTGCTAACCAGGGGCGAATCCAGGGGAGGGGGGGGGGGGGGAGCAAGGGGCCATGCCCCCCCCCCCCCCCTTCCCAAAGGTCCTGAAACTATGATTCCTCCCCCCCCCCAACGGTCGTACGTACAGTTGTAAAAATTGCCTTTGCAGCATTCAAAATCCAGCTATCCACAGTGAAAAACTTGAAAATTTCGCGCCGCTTCGCGGCATGACACAAAATTCGCATTTTGCCATACAAATTTTGCTTGCTACTTATACAAATTGCTTATACATATTTTTAAAATGGGAAAATGAATTCATTAAATATCTGGCATAGGCTCTTCTTGGCGGTACCTAATTGCTAGCCCCAGGGCCCACTCCTTCTTAAAATATTAACTTGCAAGCGGGCTACATGTTTAGCTAGTCTGCCGAGTTCCGAAAGAAGGCGACGCGAACGCTAAGACGCAGACAGCGGCACCCGGAAGCTGCTCCAGCGGTGCCCAACTTGCTGGACCGAAGAACTTATGGTAGGACCAGGCCAGGACCATCTCCCCAAGCCATCTCGCCCAAGGCTCCTCCAGATCCACAGGGATCATTTATGAGCGGAAAAGTATTTCTGCATCTTGCTGCTTTCAAACCATTTGCACTGTTACTAGTTGTTTTTACAGTGCGGTACATATGTATAACATAACATAACATATGTTATGTTATGTTATGTTATGTTATACAGTTATTATTATCATATGTTATATTGCGTGCTGACTGCCACCGGGCATCGTGATTTACTATCCGAGGAATATGTATATGAAAAACTACATTAATTTCAATATTTTTCATCATACCGAGATGTGCAACCAGGAATAGAGGTTACCTGAGCCTGGGCTCCACTCACGGTCTGATTCCAATATTAAAACCTCGTTTTCCACGACCTAAAATTAAATGTTCACGCTGCTTCGCGGTGTCACATCGGTGGCCATCGTCATAACGAAGCCATCGCCATCGTCTTCGGTATGTTGTAACGGTGATCAATATTGAATGAATAGCATTTTTAGCTTCTAATCCTCTTCAAGGCCCACCGCCCATATTTCTGGGTTTTATCAGGCAAACCCGTAAAATGTCGCGCCGCTTCGCGGCGTTAAATAACAAGTACCCTACTATAACATGAAAACTACATTAAACATGCTGCGAAGGCTTAAAGACAAGGATACAAAGGAGGGTATATTTTTTTCGTCATTTCAGCCGACCCCCCACTAAAAAAATTATCGGCGACACCTCCCCATTTTTGGGGGGAAATACGCCACTGGATTCCCCCCCCCCCCCCAACAAACAAACAAACAAAACAAACACGGCTAGATCGGCCCCTGGTGCTGACCGGGTGCATGTATGTGTAAGGAGAGGAGAGTACCAGGCGATGTTGCAATGTGAGGAGGCCAGCACATCTGTCGTGCGTTTTCGTAACACGGCCTCGGTGGCCGGTGCTCGGCCGGGAAGTCCCGCCGACCTCTGCTAGCCCTTCGCTGACTCCCGCTGATTCCTACTGACCCCTGCCCACTGCTGACCCCCGCTGACCTCTGCTGGCCCTTCGCTGACTCCGGCTGATTCATGCTGACCCCTGCTCACTGCTGACCCCCGCCGACCTCTGCTGACCCTTCGCTGACTCCCGCTGATTCCTGCTGACCCCTGCTCACTGCTGACCCCCGCCGACCTCTGCTGGCCCTTCGCTGACTCCGGCTGATTCATGCTGACCCCTGCTCACTGCTGACCACCGCCGACCTCTGCTGACCCTTCGCTGACTCCCGCTGATTCCTGCTGACCCCTGCTCACTGCTGACCCCCGCTGACCTCTGCTGGCCCTTCGCTGACTCCCACTTATTCATGCTGACCCCTGCTCACTGCTGACCCCCGCTGACCTCTGCTGGCCCTTCGCTGATTCCCGCTAATTCCTACTGACCCCTGCTCACTACTGACCCCCGCTGACCTCTGCTGGCCCTTCGCTGACTCCCGCTGATTCATGCTGACCCCTGCTCATTGCTGACCTCCGCTGACCTCTGCTAGCACTTCGCTGACTCCCGCTGATTCATGCTGACCCCTGCTCACTGCTGACCCCCGCTGACCTCTGCTGGCCCTTCGCTGACTCCCGCTGATTCATGCTGACCCCTGCTCATTGCTGACCTCCGCTGACCTCTGCTAGCACTTCGCTGACTCCCGCTGATTCATGCTGACCCCTGCTCACTGCTGACCCCCGCTGACCTCTGCTGGCCCTTCGCTGACTCCCGCTGATTCATGCCGACCCCTGCTCACTGCCGACCGCTCGCTGACTCCTGCTGCTCACTGCTGACCCCTGCTGACCCCTGCTGTTCCCTGCTGACCCCTGCTGACCCCTGCTGACCCTGTTGACCGTGTCGCCCGGTGCATGGTCCTCACCGTCCCGGCAGGGATGTTTAGGGATGTTGTGTGTACGCTCCTGCTGCTCACTGCTGACCCCCCTGACACCCCGCTGACCCTGCTGACCCTGCTGACCGTGTCGCCCGGTGCATGGTCCTCACCGTCCCGGCAGGGATGTTTAGGGATGTTGTGTGTACGCTCCTGCTGGTTTATATGTTTAGGGATGTTTAGGGATGTTGTGAGTACGCTCCTGCTGGTTTATATGTTTAGGGATGTTTAGGGATGTTGTGCGTACGCTCCTGCTTGTTTATATGTTTAGGAATGTTTAGGGATGTTGTGTGTACGCTCCTGCTGGTTTATATGTTTAGGGATGTTTAGGGATGTTGTGTGTACGCTCCTGCTTGTTTATATGTTTAGGGATGTTTAGAGATGTTGTGTGTACGCTCCTCTGGTTTATATGTTTAAGGATGTATAGGAATGTTGTGTGTACGCTCCTGCTGGTTTATATGTTTAGGGATGTTTATGGATGTTGTGTGTACGCTCCTGCTGGTTTATATGTTTAGGGATGTTTAGGGATGTTGTGTATACGCTCCTGCTGGTTATAGACGTGGGCGATTACCTCTGACAGGAGGGAGGGTGGTGGAGGGGCGGGGCTGTTCCTGGCCGGCGGCCAGCGGTCGTGGCCCCCACCGTCTCGGAGCCGTCCTGGGGTGGTGCCCCAGGCGCTGGCCTTGTGTCCGAAAACGGCGACGGGAAGCGGAACAGTGCAGTGATTTTGGCGCCGCTCCGAGGCACCGATCTGGAGATGGCCCTCCTGACAAGTATGGGTTAAAGTGGGACGCGGCTCTGATTAGTGTTGTTTACTACCTGGGGATTCCTGCCTCTCATCCGAGCCTTCGTCCCCCAGAAGTACTACCTGGGGATTCCTGCCTCTCATCCGAGCCTTCGTCCCCCCAGAAGTACTACCTGGTGATTCCTGCCTATCATCCGAGTCTTCGTCCCCCAGAAGTACTACCTGGGGTTTCCTGCCTCTCATCCGAGCCCTCGTCCCCAAGAAGTACTACCTGGGGATTCCTGCCTCTCATCCGAGCCTTTGTCCCCCCAGAAGTACTACCTGGGGATTCCTGCCTCTCATCCGAGCCTTCGTCCCCCAGAAGTACTACCTGGTGATTCCTGCCTCTCATCCGAGCCTTCGTCCCCCCAGAAGTACTACCTGGGGATTCCTGCCTATCATCCGAGTCTTCGTCCCCCCAGAAGTACTACCTGGGGATTCCTGCCTCTCATCCGAGCCTTCGTCCCCCCAGAAGTACTACCTGGTGATTCCTGCCTCTCATCCGAGCCTTCGTCTCCCCAGAAGTACTACCTGGGGATTCCTGCCTCTCATCCGAGCCTTCGTCCCCCTGAAGTACTACCTGGGGATTCCTGCCTCTCATCCGAGTCTTCGTCCCCCCCAGAAGTACTACCTGGGCATTCCTGCCTCTCATCCGAGCCTTCGTCCCCCAGAAGTACTATCTGGGGATTCCTGCCTCTCATCCGAGCCTTCGTCCCCCCAGAAGTACTACCTGGGGATTACTGCCTCTCATCCGAGCCTTCGTCCCCCAGAAGTACTACCTGGTGATTCCTGCCTCTCATCCGAGCCTTCGTCCCCCAGAAGTACTACCAGGGGCGCAGCCAGGGGGGGGGGGAGATATGTAGGCTAAAGCCTATAGCCCCCCCCCCCCATCGTGGACTAAGAAAGGATCCATTTCAGGCCTGATAAAACCCAATTTAGCCTCAGAAAGCGAGCATCCAGAAAAGGCCCATCTCAGCTCTCAGGCCCGGGAAGGGTCCATCTTAAGTCCGGAGAGGGCCCATCTTAAGTCCGGAGAGGGCCCATCTTGGGCTCAGAAAGGGCCCATCTCATGTCTGGAAAGGGCCCATCTTAGGCTCTGAATAGGCCCATCTTAGACTCAGAATGGGCCCATCTCAGATTTTGAAAGGGCCCATCGTGAAGAACTCGCAATACATGTATCCCCCCCCCCCTCCGCGCGTTCACCATTTTTTTCGTAAAATCGTAAAAATAGTCTTTGCAGCAGTCAAAATCCAGCTATCCACAGTCAAAAACCGGAAAATTTCGCGCAGATTCGCGGCATGACACAACTTTCGCAATTGCTTATACAAATTTGGGAAATGGGAAAATGAATTCCATTAAGTGTCTGGCAGAGGCTCTCCTTGGCGGCAATTGCTGGCACTGGGTGGATCCAGGGGGGGGGGGGGGGGTGTGGGCGGGAGCATGACGGGCAAATGCCCCCCCCCCCCCCCGACACACACAGGAATCTGGGAGGAGCATTCAATACAAGTATGTCGCCCCCTGCGCGTTCCCTGCACTGAACGTGAAAAAACAATGATCTTAGGAGAAAACTGAATAAAAACGGAAGTTTTTCCTCGAGTGATTGAATTTGAAGTTTGTATGTGTCTCTTGCTTTCAATGTTAGACAAATCAGCCCACCGGATGCAATTCAATCAGCCCCGGTGACGCTGGGGTGAGGGGGGGGGTGGGGGGGGGGGGCAGAATCTGCCACTCACGGATTTTCTCAATACTTGAAAACTATGATAGATATCAACGTCAAACTTTCAGTACCTGATACTGCATCAGTTCTACGTCATCTCACCAAATTCCAATGAAATTGATGTAGTATTTTTGGGAGATAATGACGTTGACATCATGCCCTACCATTTATGGTGGAAAATAATAAATGTTTGAATAATCTATGAAAATAGAGTTGCCAAGCAAATTGCAAAACAGAACATTACAAGAAAGGAAATCATTTCCACTTCAAAAATGGCCATCTCGGATTCGCGAAATTTTGTGTTTTTTAGCCAAAAAAATTAAAAACAACATAATTTTTTTTCAGGAAAAAAAATCCACAAAAATCAATTTTTGTAAATTTGAAAAAGTGAATTTCTTAAGCTCAAATAGTAAAATAAGGGCGACCGACCCAAATCTGCAAAGGACAAAAATAGGGGATACATTTTAGCCACAAAAAGATGCTCCCCCCTACGGAGAGAGGCTGGATCCGCCAGTGTGTTCGCCCCCCCCCCCCCCCCCCCCAACCATTTTGAAAAATCAAAACCGCTGTCCCTCGCACAAGCGCTATGCTCTATAAGTATCACCCGTTATATTTGTTAACGCTGGTAGTTAGAACTAAAAATGCGTTCCTAAGTACAAATTACAAGGCAAAAAACTGATTTTCCTTCACATTGTCGCGAACCGTACTGATGGTTCATTCGGCACTTCGTCCCCCCCCCCCCCCCCCCCACTTCAAAAATCCGTGGCGACGCCCCTGCCGTCGGCATCAACCTTTTACGGTGGCGTTTAGGAGATAGAAGCAGGATGTGTAGTTGTTTAGAACCCCCTTTCAATTCCAGTCTTGTAATAGATAAAAATGTTTCTTTTGCGTATCATTTTTCACTTTTCTGAAGTTGACGCCTCCAGCTTGAGGACAATAGCGCTCTTAATTATCACGCTGCTGCCAGCGACCATGACGAGGGCATTGATGCTCCGTATATTGATTATAGACAGGAAAACTGTATTCATTAGCGGTTTATACCAAGCGGGAATCAAAATAGTGGATGATTTGTTAAGAGACGAGGGGAGTGTAATGACGTTAAATGAAGTAAAAAAACAGGTATCCAAGAGCGAGGTGTGATTTTCTTAGTTACCAAGCACTAATTGCGAAAATACCTCAGTTGTGGAAAGACAAGTTGATGAATGGAAATTTCCATGCGCTTTCGGAGAACGATAGAAACGAGCGGCTTTCCTTCAACATCAACGGAAAGGTGCTGAAGGTTACGGAAATTCGTTGTTCACATTTTTATAACGCGGCCTTAGGCTCTGACGTTCCCAGTGCCATTTCTAGATGGGAAAACAGTGGTTACAGTTTTGACAGATGGAAGAAGGTGTACACAATCCCGTACGAGTGCACAAAATCAACAAAATTACAAGCGTTGCAATATCGGGTAATACACAGATATATTCCAACAAGGCGATACCTGTTTATAAGGAACATCGTAGATTCTCCCTTGTGTACGCAATGTAACAGCATGGATACCTTGGAGCACTTTTTACACCAATGCCATGCAGTGAAAAACATATGGAATTTGTTGTTCGCAAAACTGAACACCACCGAATTAAATACCACGAAACATGTTGTTTTTGGAGCAATGGGTAAGAAACATGCAATGAATATGATAATTCTCTGTACTAAACAATACATAGTACAATGTAAGCTTTCGTATAACGCCACAAATGTTACCTTCGCCGGGGTAAAAAGTTATATAAATCATCATGTTGATATAGAGCGCCGAATTGCAGCATCAAATAATAAGCTAGACAACTTTTCTAAGAAATGGTGAAATATGTTAGATGGGGAGGGGAGACCGAAGTTGTGAGAGTAATGTCGACCCGCGCCGCCGCCGTAGCCAGAATGCGCCGAATTGTGTGCAATATTGAACTGTAATGCGCCGAATTGTATGCATACCGGATTCCATGTATGCATCGTGATGAGTGATCGACCGTATGTGTTTTGATTATGATTGGTGTAAATAAATAGCGGGGAGCTCACGCTTCCCGTGAAAAAAAAATATTGATTATCCTATGGCTATGACCATCTTATCTAACTTACTATTTGACAAGCCTCTGTCTGTCTGTCGTTCACACCCCGGGATCCATGGCTCTGATTGATGTGTGTCAGCACGTTTGTCAGCACCAATCACGGCCCAGTATTCTGCCTGCCTACCAATCACGACCCAGTATTCTGCCTACGGCATGTAGGCAGAATGACGTGACCACAAGGGTAGTCCATCTCAGGCCGTGCTGACAAAACGTGCTGACGCACATCGATCAGGGCCTATGTAAAGTACTGTCCAAGCACAGCTATAGTGCTCTGAAAAGCTCCGGCTGGCTGGGGTTCGAGCCCATAAGTCATTACCTTTGCGTTATCAGGACGACGCTCTAATTGAGCTATCCAGTCGGGTGCCCACGGGTCCTGTAGGAAGGCTGCCTCTCCCCTACCACTCGCGGCTCGGCTCGGCATGGGGCGGAGCCTGTTTGCTGAAAGGGGCGGAGCCTGTGTGAGCAGTGTCACCACTGTCAGGTAATTGGAGGCTTTTGTTCGACAGAATAAGGACACTAACCTGAGACTGATACAATAGTGCTTATCTCGTCGATACCTTAATCACATTATTCAACATGGCCTACCTGGGTTACTACGTTACATTGATCATAGGTCAAATTGATTTGACCAGATGCTTGATTTACATATGGGCCACTGTGGATGAAACTTGTAACTGCAGTCAATCTGATGCAAGGGTGCATCCAGCACGGCCAAGGAGTTCGTTTTGGGGGCAAATCCCTAAAAAGTGTCCGGCATGTATGAAGCTCATCGGTTTTCGCTTCCTAGCTTCGGTTTCACCAAGTTAATATATTCCTTTTCGGTACCGTTTATATTCACCTTTGTCATTCTATGACATATTCTGTTTCGCCAACTGCCTGTACTGAAATACTTGACATCCAAAGTATGACAGCAAAAGTACGGCACTTTTGGAATACTATTCCATCTGGACCAGTCGCTCTACTATTTTTGCCAGCCTATTGCCGAGTTTGATGCTGCTTAAAGTATGCCACTTTTAGTGGCATACTTTTGGCCTGGACGAAGTGGTGTTGTATTGCCTCGCGATTATAAGCCTTAGTGGATGCAACTAGGCTCGTATAATAACTCCAAAGCTAACTCAGCCATTCGGATAACCATGAAATATATATCTGCCTAACTATAAGTAACAAAGGTGGATTTCGTATAACGCTTCCAAGGTATAGGATCTCAACACACTGGACAATTTCCAGGCTACTTACTGCTGGGTAAATGTATTGGTATTAATTGGTTATTGGTTAAATTTATTGGTTAAATTGTAACCGCATCATAATGCAGCACGAACGAGGTTCGCGCTCGTGCCACTCGGGCAACTACCGATGAGCTGCTGCAGCTGCCGCGTGTCCGAACCGAGTTTGGCCGTCGTTATTTTGTATTTCGCGCATCCAATGCATGGAACAGGCTGCCCGCAGAGGTGCGTGCGTCAGCCGCCGAGAGCAGCGGTGCCTTTAAACCTGCCTGCCCTGACCTATCACCTGTCAAGCAGGTAAATGTTAACTTGTGTCGAAATGTGTCGTATGCTATTCTAGGCCTAGTTTTAAACATTTGTGTATTACATGTTCATCGACGTGGTTGCTAGAAAACCCACATTGTGGAAGAACCTAAATACATACATACACACGACATATTTTTCAAGTTTTCTAGCCTGGTACTGAGAAGCATCGCGGGTGAATTGCTGGTTAACAAATTTGGAAATCGTTGACTCTATTAGGTTTTTTTGGAGAACCCATTTTCTCTGAAGAACTTTTGGAGAAAGTTCAGTTCTCCGTCACAAAGCTTGAATGAATTGAGCTTCTGTTGTACGCATGATAAATCGAAGACTGCATGATGGTTTGAAAGACTGAATGACGGTAGAAACGGGAACGAAGCTGGAAAAGAATCGGGCAGAGACCAGTGAATGTTGGTTTGCGATACGTTTCATTGCGATATATTTCAATTGATGTTCTTGAACGTTTTACCATAACATCCAAAAATGGGATATTGCCGTTTGATTCAATCTCCTTAGTAAATTTCGTTTTGTGTGTTTGCTGTTAAGGAAATTCAGGAACTTTCCCACATGAAAAAATGTCATTGAAAATAAGGAAGCAATCATCTACGTATCGTTTTGTAGTACTTTGGGTGAAAATCTGAATGCAAGAAGCTAGCCAATTCTTTTCATGTTAACATACCAGAAAGACGCCTTAATCGGCGAAGGACAAGCAAGCCCGTAGAAACCCCATAGCAAGGAAATTGGTCTGTTGTTCTCAAACCACACAAAAATTTCAGCTTAATCGTTCCAGCCGTATCTGAGTTACGGAACAGGCGTGTGCACGTGCGCACGTGCAGTGTGACCCCGAGTTTGACTTGCACGTCATTGCAGTAGTGTGGTTTCAGGGGCGCAGCCAGGGGGAGGGCTATTGGGGCTAAAGCCCCCCCCCCTCCCCTGTCGCGGCTCAGAGGGGCCCATCTCGGGTCTGAAAGGGGCCCACCGAGGACTCAGAAAGGGCCCATTTCAGGCCTGATAAAACCCAATTTCGCATCAGAAAGCGAGCATCTCAGGTCTAGAAAAGGCCTATCTCAGCTCTCAGGCTCGGGAAGGGCCCATCTGAACCGCCATTGACTGGGGGGAGGCGTTTAACGCCCCCCCCCCCCCCCCCTGATGGATTTTTGTAATAGCTCAAAAACGAAAAGCGCTATCAACGTGAAACTTTGGTTACCTTCTTATAAATCACGCTTACGTCTTCTGTGAAAAAATAAAGGAATTTTGTCGAAAAATGTCGAGTTATATCGAATTTAGTGACTACACACGAGTTTTACATCAAAATTAGCTTAACTTTGCCAGGCCGTAGAAATGCCATATTTAAAGCAAAATGAAATCGAAAAACGCTAAAAGATATCAAATTGCAAGGGCATTTGGATTTTAACCCCAAAAAATGAAAACAACTTTTTGTGGAAAATGCCCCCAAAAAGGTTTTGGCACACCTGTTGGGACATCAATTGCGCACACTTCGAAGAAGAAAAGAAACCCCGGGTCATCTCAGGTCAGGTCACCAGACCAGGTCAAGTGACCCCCCCACCTCTAAAAATGTTTGCAGTTGTGCCAAAGCCAGAGTTTATCAACGATCAGTTTGAAACTTACAGGATGTCATGAGGGCATAAGTACTTACAATTCGTTTATCTCTGAATTTTGATATCGGTGACCTAAGGTCAGGTCAATTTCGTAACCTCCCATAATAAGTCAATGGGGAAATATACAAATGCTTGCTATTTCAAGGATATGCATGATATTGGTCCAATTACTTGTTATTATAGGATATTCTTGATGATCCAAGTGTAATTTTTGTTCAGTGACCCCTATTGGGTCATTTGAGGTCATGCCAGGTCACCATCACTTTTTGTCAATAACGCCCGACATAATGAAGATAGAGAAGTAAAACAGACATAAATGTGTTTGTCTCGTCGAGATACGTCTTCCCATATGCAACATGCCCTACTTGGGTCACCACTTGACCTTGACCTGAGGTAAAATTGTTAAGTCGACTTAACAAGGTCACCTTCTATTTATATGGAACAAACAATGTTCTAAGGTCATTTTACGCGTTCTAGACTAAAAACAAACCCATAAAGATGTGTTACAACGCCTAATGACCGTAATATGCAGTTTGACCTCGTGACCTCGGATGACCTTGACCTGACCCAAGGTCATAAACAGCTTAGAAAGGTACTTAGAAGTGTCAGACACACGAATCATACCGATTTATCGACAACTTATGCGTTTAATATCGCAATTTTGCGCGACATTTCCATCCACCGAGACCTTTTGACACGGTCAAACATTTTGTACTTGACCTGACCTGTGACGTCATCCGTGACCCGAGGTCAACAATATTATGTTTCCCTCGATAAATTTCCCAGGGCTATCGAATGCCGTTTGAATTTGTACATTCCGTCCAGTAGTTCCGGAGATCCGAGGGGGGAGGGGCAAAAAATAGCCCCCCCCCCCCCCCCCAGTAAGTCGCGTTATGAAATATACCCCAGTAACTCGCGGGTTAAACCAAGTCGACTATCATTACCAGTTGAGGAAAGAGAGGACGCTGTCGGTTTAGAGTCCCTATTCAAATACACATGGGCCTTATTGTTTACAGATGTCAAAATCAAACTCGAATATCTTTTTGATTAGATCATTGTGGTTGTTTTAACTGCTACCATACTTAATTGAAATGCCAAACCATCAAATTGGCTATTTCAACTAAAAAATAATGTTAAGTGCTCTTTCTCATAAACGTTTGGTAGTAAAATTATGTAGTATAGTTGTAAGATTGTGTAGTAAAGTTGTAAAATTGTGTTTCATAAAGCAAAAACTACTACTTACTACACTCGAGACTTTACAACTTTACAACTCTACTATGTTACTACTAGTTAGTAAGCAAATTGACGCGTTCTGTTTCATAATGGTTAGCTGATTTTCCGACGGTAGTAGAATTGTAAAAAAATATGTACAACTCTACTACCAAATAAACACATGTTCCTTTCCGTAGTAAAAACTTATGGCTAGCCAGTCTTTATCTCGCCCTATACCTACTATTCGTCAACGGTATGGAAGATGAGAGAAGAGAGAGAGAAGAAACAGATGAATATTTAGAGAACGGATCAACATGACGTGGGATGTGCCTGAATCAAAGCCTGAATCATATAGGCGAGTTTTTCGCTGTACGGCTGTAGCAGCGATGTTTGGTGGAAATGTTGGCATGATTTTGGCAATGAGATTATTTACTTAACGTTATCATCATAAGCAGGTAATTATGATACATTGGGTAATTATGGTAATTATGTATTATATAATATATATAATTATGATATATTATTTGTTATGATATAATCCATTTGAAGCACAACATAATTTATGGTTCCTTCAATCAACATAAATGTTGAACATCTCATGACTTGATTATCTGAAATGACTTGCCAGCATTAGTGGATCCAGGGGGACCGGCCATGCCCCCCCCCCCCTCCCAAACAAAAAACGTCTGAAATTGAAGCAAAATTGACACATTTCCTGATATAGAAGAACATCTAAGCAACTTTTGCTAAGGAAAGTTAGTTTTAAATCAGTTATCAATGTATAAGCAAGCGAAATCCAATTAGTTTTCAGAATTGTGTGACTTTTTGGAATCCCCCTCCCCCCTCACCCGTGCCCCTCCCCCAACCACCGGTCTGGATCCGCCAATGAATGAAGTAAAACGCGACAAGAAGCCAAAAGCAAGCTCAATTCGCGGTGCATCATACTGATTATTTCATTTGTGCAGCAATCCAAGGTCACCTCCTTTTGTAATGTTCTTGACTACTACCTTTTAAGTTTGGCTATTTTAATTTGTTTCGTTTCTTCTTTAGTTGTGTTGTTTTCGTTTTCATACAATGATATATTTTATTTTAAAAATAGTACAATTATTTTTCGTATTTCGCTTAATTTTACCAGTATATCACAGCAATTTATAAAGTCCTTGTTTTCTCTTTCACGCAGCAGATTACTAACATGCCATGTTTACTAACCTACAACAGTACAATGTACTACGCTTTATGAAACACGCGACAGTAGTAAGTAGTAAACTTGAAACTACAATTCTACTACAGTAGTAAGATTGTGAAAATTATTTATGAGAAAGAGCACAGGTGGGATAGTCCCTTTAAGGTGGCAGCTGTGCCGTGTTACAGTGATGTGACTCGGCACGGCCCGGCCTTCACACAGTGATGTGACACAACTTCCCCCCACCCCACCTGCCCGCTCCCAGCGCGTGATGGCGAGACAGATGACATTGACATTCGGCGACAGGTGTGAGCTGACCCGATTTTCGAATTACCTGCAGAAACACCGTGTTGTGGCCTTTCTCATAAATAATTTTAACAATCCTACTACTGTAGTAGAATTGTAGTTTCAAGTTTACTACTTACTACTGTCGCGTGTTTCATAAAGCGTAGTACATTGTACTGTTGTAGGTTAGTAACTTTGTCAAGGTTAGTAACAGCTAGGAGTGGGTCACTCCAAGACATAAATGAAGTATTATTACTGTTCCTTCGCATAGAATGTGCGTGAAGAGTATTTTTTCTGATAGAGCCAGACGGCAGGATTTTATCAAGAAGCTATTTGCCGTAATTAAACTACTCCTGCCACCTTGCGTTTTAAAAGAAACCTGAGCTTCTGAACTCGCCGTTGCGTAATGTAAACAAAACATTCCGATGGCCATCTTTGCGTGTGTCAGGCGGTTGGTTCCGCTGTGGTAGTGCATTGCTACCGAATTTAGAAACCTGAAGACGGTGTCAGAGCGCCAATACAAAGTAAGTAATATCGGCTAATTAAAACCCGGCTTGTGATTCACCTTTCACTAGTTTGGCAACTTACAAACGTTATAGGCCTATAGATGGGCGGATGCTGGGTCACCTGCGTTTGGGTTGCAGGTATACTTTATGGTAAAATAAAGACACATTTTGCTTTTGTATATGGCTGTTTTGTAATAAATACTAGGAAAATAATGTTAAGTTATTTACTTTGTGTAATCGGTAGCGTCTGAAGGTATTCTTAATTTATTTAGTGAATATCATTTTACATTTGTGTTGGGTATGTTTGGTAGTGTTAACTGTTGAACAAGTATCACACATGTGCCGAATGATGCCAAGTTATGTTTGAATAGGAATGATTATCAGTAGAATGTTGTACAGGGGCATTCTCGTACATACTTACACCAAATTTAGATTCAGGCAATGCAATGAATGGCACTGCCTATGTAAATATTTATTGTTTTATAGCTAATGATACCTTAGGTGGCAAAACAAAAGCGAAATTTATGGAATGAAGTAATAAATTACAAAAATAGTTTACTTGTTTGTTAAACAGTTCATAAACAATATTTGTTTTTACAGATATTTTAAATTATAACCACTGTAACTGAATATCAAGAAGTTGCAGGAAATTGTTATAATCTATATGTTTAATTAATGTCTTTCAAATTTAAGTTTAGAAACTGTTTCAAAACAAGTATAACTTTATGAAATTGATGCCTCATTTAATTAATTTGGTATTTATTTCACCACCAAGGGCATCATTAATCATAAAACAGTAAAAATGTACTCAAGCAAGTGGTAGGCTCCATCTGTATAACACCTTGTAAGTTTGTATGTGTATTATTCAATATCATGAAATCTTGTTCTCTTTTCTAGAACCTTTCCTGAGGCATCTGTCATCATCCTGGAGGAGACATCATAACAGGCCGAGTGCAAGACAACCTTTGTAATTCGTGAACTGCCGTCCATCCAAGGGCTTCGCTACCTTCTAAAAGTGTGTGGGGTGGGGGCGGAGCCGGAGGCATTTTTAAGTAGATTCTTGCCATGCAACGCACATAGGCGTAATGTTAAAATCTGAAAATGTTCGTCCCCTCACCCCCCACCTCCGACGCCTATGCGTCAGTCTCTTGCCGAAATCCAGCGTCGAGTGAAAACCAATGCAGCAGTGTCGACGATGGGTGCGTTGTGTTGGTGCCTTGGCAGCAGCCACCTTGGCGGTATCGGACTTGCGGACAACGGACAACACGAAGGGTCGAATGTGGAGCGTGTTTCGGAACAGACCGATGCCAGTGAAACCGGTGCTGGGAGGTGGTGGATGTGTCGGCATGAACAGACTTACGGTACAACAGCACCCCGTGGGGTGGCACGCCTACACCGCCAACTAAACACACTTTCAAGCTTCATATATGTGCCACTTAATTTCAGGGAAACACTTATCGTGATCCGAGTAATTCGGTGAAGTGTTGATAATCCAGCTATTACTGTTATAACAATATTAAAATACTAAATGATAAAACTGAACTCTGAAGCGTAAGTACCTGTGCAGGCTCGTGCAAGGTGTGAAAAGATGAGAAACGGAGAAACTTAATGCTAGAAATGGGCACATGTTTGATGGTGAACGTAATTATCAATAACGTGTATTATATAGAACGTCAATCTCAGGTAGGAAGCACAAATGACTTACACTAACAGTCACACACATTGCTGATGCCTATATACCAGTTAACCCTATTAGTGACAGGCTCCTGGCTACCCCTATTAGTGGCAGGGGGGGGGGGGCTGCTTCGCCCCCCCCCCGGAGATCTCGAAATCTACTAGTCTGATTTTCAAAATTAAAACAGGGTTTGACTCCACTCAAACTGATCTACATTCTACAAAAAAATTGGCGACAGGCGGTCAAAATGCACAAATTGCATACCTTTTTTAATCCCTCTAAACTCCTGGTTCTATAGAACGATTTTGACAAAACTTATATGGATCGACAGAAAATGAATACAAAATTGATAAATCCTGGTCTCATTTGAAAATTCATAATTCGTAGGCGTTTCTAGGGCCAAAGTATGCGATTTTGTTTTCATTCTTGAAAGTTCATGAAGTATTCAGACAAACTGCCGAGACTAGTTTTACGAAAACTCGAGGGGTGGGCAAAATTTGTCTCCTGCCACTAACAGGCTTTAAATGTGCGTTTTCCCTCTTGGCAACGATCATTTGTGAAAAAGAAAACCATTAATTCCCAATTTAATCATCTCTTATCGCAATTTGTTCCGTCTGTTGTTTCATTGGAAGTGTTTAAGTTATCATTTCACAATTTTACAACGGTAAATAGCAGGGTGAAAATGCGTTGTAAAACTGGCTTCATTTTTTACTACTCCGTAAATCAGAGGATCTTTATGAAACAGATGCGTGCGTTTTAAAACGCAACCGTATCGTTTCTGTAGTAACATTGTAGAGTTGTAAAGTTGTAAAGAGTCTCGAGTGTAGTAAGTAGTAGTTTTTGCTTTATGAAGCACAATTTTACAACTTTACTACACAATCTTACAACTATACTACAGAATTTTACTACCAAACGTTTATGAGAAAGAGCATTGCTCGTGGCCAGGTAACCAGACTTGGGCGGAAACCATTACTTTTGCTCTACAACTCTCTTATATTGCCATATAGAAATTACTGTTGCATTGTCTGGGGTAATACTTTTGTCACATATATAAGCAGAATATAAATTTTGCAAAAAAAGCTGTGCGAATTATAACTAGTAGCAATAGAATTGCTCATGCTGGTCCACTATTCAAAGACTCCAAATTACTGAAGGTACAAGATAGAGCCAAGCAACAAAACTTGTTCTAATCCACCAAAACAAAATTAAGTAACATTGCCGACAAGATTATATCTACTTTTCAATATAAAGGAGCAACGAAAAACCGATACCAGAACTATTCAACATGTAATTGGACCTTTCTCATATAAACTTTATAGAATACAAACTATAGGATGTCAGGGAATTATATATGGAATTATATCCTAACACTTCCACTTCCAGCAATCCTACGTACAGCAATGATTGCATTATGTAGCATAACATTTATATATAATGTCATATATCACGCATATATATATATATATATATATATATATATATATATATATATATATATATATATATATATATATATATATATATATATATATATATATATATATATATATATATATATATATATATATATATATATATATATATATATATATATATATATATATATATATATATATATATATATATATATATATATATATATATACATATATATATATATATATATATATATATATATATATATATATATATATATATATATATATATATATATATATATATATATATATATATATATATATATATATATATATATATATAT
>JAXIVJ010002461.1:0-75000 GCA_036785665.1 Chirona hameri
GCGAGACAGACTACCTGGTGGACGCGCGCGAGAACGGCTGCTTGTTCCGCATGGACTTCTCGCGGGTGTACTGGAACCCGCGGCTGTGCACGGAGCACGAGCGGCTGGTGGCGCTCCTGCGGCCGGCCGACACGCTGTATGACGTGTGCTCCGGCGTCGGACCCTTCACGGTGCCGGCTGCCCGCAAACGCTGTCGTGTGCTCGCCAACGACCTCAACCCGGAGTCGTTCCGCTGGCTGCAGTACAACGTCAAAGCCAACAAGGTGTCAGACCGGGTGCAGACGTTCAACATGGACGGCCGTGCGTTCATCCGGACGGAACTGCGGCGCGGCCTGCGGCAGCTGCTGGCGGCGCGGAGGCGGACGCGGTCGGCGGCACGCTGCACGCCGTGCTCAACCTGCCGGCGCTGGCTATCGAGTTTGTGGACGCGTTCGTCGGCCTGCTCTCGCCGGAGGAGGTGCCGCCGGGCAAGACGGTGCCGCTGCGCGCGCATGTCTACACCTTCACCAAGGAGCTGGCGGCGGCCGAGCGCAGCATCAGAGAAGCGCTCAACGCCAATGTCGGCCGCGACGTCGGCCAGCACGTGCGCGATGTGTTTCTGGTGCGCAACGTGGCGCCCAATAAGCTGATGTACCGCGTGACGTGGGACGTGCCACTTGAAGTGCTCTGCGCCGCCACCAGCGAACCGGCTCACAAAAAGGCCAAAATCGCGGACCAATAAACACAATAAAAATGTGTTAGGTATTATAATGGACTAGTTGCAGGTTGTTTGGTAAATATTTGCAAAACAATAAGAAAAATGTGCTGATAACGTGATACACACCATTTTGGATAACATCAATATTTCGCGAGATATTTGTATGTAAAAGTTTATAATTTATAAAGCACTTGATGTTGTGACGTCAGATGGCAATAGTGAACCGCCGGCCACCGAAAAAGCAGGGCGTTTCCCGGCGTTTCCCGTGGAAAATAAACAATGATTAAGCGTTTTCCTCTGATTTACTGTTCACGCCAGACTGCTCAGAAATTCGTGGAGATTTTGCTGTGCATATTCAAAACACAAAGCGTCATTTTAATATCCTCTACACTCTACAATTCATAGGCGTAGGAACATGGGGGGGGGGGGGGGTGGCCCCTCACTTTTCGGCATTTTTGGAGCTAAAATCTGTATTTTTGCTTGGTGAGAAAAGTTTTGATGGCAATAGGTTCGCCAAGACGAGAACAAGAACAGCCCAAATCTGCAAAGAAATATTCCATAGGGGGTTGGGGTTCTCTCAAAACGAGATCAAAATATTGTAAACCTCACAAAAAGCTATTTCACAAGCATTCGCCACCTCTGAATTACCGCTTGTAAATAAAATTGTAAACAAATCTTAGTACAGCAGAAAATGTGAAATCAAGAACGTTTGTATTAAAGTTGGTGCTAATGACAAATAATTTGAATGTTAACTAATTGATTTAATAAATATTTACATTGTTTTTTTTTGGGTCAAAATAAAATTAGTTATAGGAAGAATTGTCCTAATTAACATTTCATCGGAATGCAAACTCCCATAAAAATACCTCTTGGTATGCGATTAGAGTAAGCAGAATTTACCCATTTACCGGGTGGCGCGCGGAGGCGTATATTTTTTGGTAGACAAAGAAGTGCCACATTTAGCGATAACTACAGTGACTGGCAACAATCTGGCAACCTGACGAAATTTCCGCTACATAGCCAGACTAGATGTGGCACAGTGTCTTTAAACCCATAATCCTCTGTAGCTTAATGGTTAAAGGAAATAGTTCACCTTGGAATTTTTTACCAAACACGATTTTATTATATATTTTTTAATACAATTTATTTTTATATTGTCAAAAATGGCCTTATATCGCGCCGATTCAGGACAGAAGGCCGTAAATTTGTATTGTTTATCAAAACTATATGCATACTCTGAGTCAGAGTCCTGACGTCACGCGAATGTAAAACATGGTTCAGCCAATCAGATTCGAAAGTAGTTGCGTAAGGATAGACTCGCATTGGAGATGTGCCAACCGGCGGCCGGCGGTTCGCTTGCTAGCACTAGCTGCAAGCTGATTGGCTGATGCCTCTGCCCGGGCTAGAACCAGTACAACATTATTTCGCCAGCACCGCATTCCTTCGCCGAAAAAAAATATATATTCGGCTGGAGTCTTTTCAGTCAAGCAAACTTGCAGATAGGGGTTTCCAACACGGGCTACAAAACTGCTATCTCAGTTTAAAACTAATGTTGAATGTGAACTATTTCCTTTAACATGCTTGGCTTCCAGACTGGTTATTGATTCAACACTGATTGAATCGATTGGAATCGTTCAATCACAATGACTTGAATCAAACAATAATTGATGCACCAAACAATAATTGATCAAACAAACAATCAAACAAATAATTGACCAAACAAACAATAATTGATCTTTTGATTCATGAATCGTGATTGAATCAAAACCCGCATCAAATCAAGACTGATTGAATCAAAAGATTTAACGATTCTTAACAATGCAAGTACACTGGTAAATTGTGCAAATACATACAGTCCCAGTGGCTACATTCATTTATACTGAAATGGTATTGCTGTAACAATGTTTTAGTGATCATATATATGTATGCAGATAGGGGTTATTTATTTGATATAAATTAAACACATATATGTAAATGTTGAATCAAATGTGAATCGATTAAAATATTTGTTTTGATTCTTTGAATCGGAAAATCAATTCTCAAAATTGTATACGTGAATCGAACGGTGATTGAATCATTCAGATTCAAAGTGAATCATGATTGAATCGTTCCAAAAAAAAAGTTGAATTAATAACCAGTCTGTTGGCTTCCATGCCGAGAGTGGCCGGTTCGAATCCGGCGACGGCTTTTTGCTTTTTAGTCATGGCTACGAGCGAATCTTAGGTTTCGTCCCGATTCGGGCTTAATGGCTACGAGCGAATCTTAGGTTTCGCCCCTATCGGACTTAATGGCTACGAGCGAATCTTAGGTTTCGTCCGATCGGACTTAATGGCTACGAGCGAATCTTAGGTTTCGCCCCGATCGGACTTAATGGCTACGAGCGAATCTTAGGTTTCGTCCCGATCGGACCTAATGGCTACGAAGGAATCTTAGGGGTTCTTCCCGACTGGATTTAATGGCTACGAGCGAATCTTAGGTTTCGTCCCGATCAGACTTAAAGGAAATAGTTCACCTTCGGAACATTTTTTCAGAACACGATTTTATTATATTTTGTAATACAGTTTCTTTTTTTATTTTAAAAAATGGTCCTACATCACGCCAATTCAGGACAGAAGGTCGTAAATGATTAATTGTATGGTGTGCGTTATTGGTCTGCGCATGCTCCCTGGCAGTGCTGGCACTTTCAGACATACCTAACCTAACCTAACCTAACCTAACCTAACCTAACCTAACCTAACCTAACCTAACCTAACCTAACCTAACCTAACCTAACCTAACCTAACCTAACCTAACCTAACCTAGGTTAGGTTAGGTTAGGTTAGGTTAGGTTAGGTTAGGCAGGTGCATCATATATGCGCCGCATTCCTTCGTCAAAAAGTCAAATATCTTTGGCTGGAGTCTTTTCAGCCAAGAAAAGTTGCAGATAAGGATTTCTCAACACGGGCTACAAAACTGCTATTTCAGTTCAAAACCCCATGGTGAAGGTGAACTATTTCCTTTAATGGCTACGAGCGAATCTTAGGTTTCGTCCCGATCGGACTAAATGGCTACGAGCAAATCTAAGGTTCGTCCCGACCGAACTTAATGGCTACCAGCGAATCTTAGGTTTCGTCCCGATCGGACTTAAAGGAAATAGTTCGCCTTCAACATGAGTTTTGAACTGAAATAGCAGTTTTGTAAAAATAGCAGTTTTGTAAAAAATCTGGAGTCTTTTCAGCCAAGAAAAGTTGCAGATAAGGATTTCTCAACACGGGCTACAAAACTGCTATTTCAGTTCAAAACCCCATGTTGAAGGTGAACTATTTCCTTTAATGGCTACGAGCGAATCTTAGGTTTCGTCCCGATCGGACTAAATGGCTACGAGCAAATCTAAGGTTCGTCCCGACCGAACTTAATGGCTACCAGCGAATCTTAGGTTTCGTCCCGATCGGACTTAAAGGAAATAGTTCACCTTCAACATGAGTTTTGAACTGAAATAGCAGTTTTGTAGCCCGTGTTGAGAAATCCTTATCTGGAACTTGTCTTGGCTGAAAAGACTCTCCAGCCGAAGATATTTGACTTTTTGGCGAAGGAATGCGGCGCATATATGATATACCGTACCGTCTGAACTGTGCCAGCACTGCATGGAGCATGCGCAGACCAATACGCACACCATCAAATTAATAATTTACAACCTTCTGTCCTGAATTGGCGCGATGCAGGACCATTTTTGAAAAGAAAAGAAAAACTATTAAAAAATATAATAAAATCGTGTTCTGAGAAATTTTCCGAATGTGAACTATTTCCTTTAAAGGAAATAGTTCACCTTCAACATGGGTTTTGAACTAAAATAGCAGTTTTGTAGCCCGTGTTGAGAAATCCTTATCTGGAACTTGTATTGGCTGAAAAGACTCCAGCCGAAGATATTTGACTTTTTGGCGAAGGAATACGGCGCATATATGATGTACCGTACCGTCTGAAAGTGCCAGCACTGCCATGGAACATGCGCAGACCAATAACGCACACCATAAAATCAATAATTTGCAACCTTCTGTCCTGAATTGGCGCGATGTAGGACCATTTTTAAACAGAAAAAAAAGAAACTGTATTAAAAATATAATAAAATCGTGTTCTGAAGAAAAAAATCCGAAGGTGAACTATTTCCTTTAATGGCTACGAGCGAATCCTAGGGTTCGTTCCGATCGGAATTAATGGCGGGGTTAGGTTAGGTTAGTTATACGGAATAAATATTGGAGAACCAAGTATGGACGATGCCCACACCGAATTGCAAAGCAATATCTATATGTGGCACTTCTATGTCTACCAAAAAATATACGCGTGGCGGAGCATAATGATAACCAAGGCCCTATATATAACCAGGTAAAGACACGAGCCATTTGACCTTGAACGCGAACCGCCGGATGACGTCACTGGCGGTGCCCGGCTCCTTCGTCGGCGCCGCGCTCAAGCGCATGGCTGTAACTCGTAAACGACAATACCGCCCTATAGTGGCATATTTTCGGAATCAGCGCATCGAGGAGGCCCTGTATGCAAAATTTGGGGCAAGTCGAGACACCTCGGAATATCACACTGCCAGTGCGATATGCCAGTCCAGTTAACATGTTAAAATAGGCCCTGTGGCTGACGTTCGTCAAATTAGCAGTATCAGTACTGCTAATTTGACGAAAGTCAGCCACAGGGCCTATTTTAACATTTTAACGGGGGGGGGGGGGGAGTAAATAGTGAGCCGTTTTGCCCCCAGTCAAGGAATGTTGCCCACCCTGATTTCAGTATTTCCATATCATTTTTTCGCTTGATAGGTATTCAATTAAAATAAAATATGCTTACCGGGTGATAAATGTATACAAATCCCATGCAAATGTCATTATATTCCTAAGTTTTAGTATTTCCCAGCCAAAATAAGCATCTTTAAATTATTTCCGGAATATCTTGAATTTCAATATCCTTTGAACAATTGCTCATCAGTGGCAGAGTGGGGGAGATCGGGGGCTGTTGGATCAGGAACGTCGCCACACAATTTGGAGTGGGTGGGTGAAACTGCTGAGCCGATTGTGTTCAATTTTGGTGTGTGGACTGTGGTTACTGGTTAGGGATCTTTCAGCCGCCACTTTGCCACAAGTCAGGGGTGGGGTGCTTCTGCATGTGCGCACGTGTGCACCACGTATTTGTATCTCAGAAACTACTTCCCTGATCGAGTTGAAATTCACCATACATTTCCTTCGCGTTCGTTCGTTCGTCGCCAACTACGGCGCCTTACTGGTTCGGTAAAAAAAGTTATGAAGAAAAATGACGAATGACCTCAGGGTGAATAGATTTTACCTCGTGGAGGTCAGGTGGAGGTATTAGTAAAGTAACCTTGGAGGTCACAGGATAAAAATACCACATGGATCTGTGTATAGTCGGATCCAGAACGGGTGGTTGTGGGGGGGGGGGGGGGAATTCAAAAAAGTCTCACACAATTCTGAAAACGTATCGGATTTGGCTTGCTTATGCATTGATAGCTGATGTATATCTAACTTCCCTTAGTACAAGTTGCTTAGATTTTCTCTATATCAGGCAATGTGTCGATCTTGCGCCGATTTCAGGCGGTTGGGGGAGGGGGGCAATTGCCCATTTTGTCCAATCGTAGATCCGCCACTGGATCTTTGTATTTTGCAAAGATGCGGGACTGGTGAAAATTGGGCAAATTTAGCTATTTCCTGTGGATTTATATGCATTTTCATGTTTCCCCAATGACTTATAATTGGGAGGTCGCAAAATAGACTTCACCTTAGGTCACCAATGTAGAAATCATCCGAAATAGCAGAATTGTAGGTATTTATGACCTGATTAAATCCTGTGAGTATCTAACGGATCGGTCAAACAATGTGGCTGCGGCATGACCTTACATTTTTTTGGAGGTGGGATCCCTAGACTTGACTTAGTGACGTGACCTGAGGAGACCCGAGGTAAACAAATTAACAGGATTTGGTCAATTGATAGGCAAGCAGTTGTACCAAAAAATGGCGTCGCGAAATGGCGTCGTTTTCCGCTATTTCCAAAAAAAACCTAAGGAGGGAGGGTATCCGCCCCCACTGGCGGATCCAGGGGCCGGACATCAGGGGCAAATCCCCCCTCCCCACAGGAATCTGGGGGGGGGGGCATGCAATACAAGTATGCCCCTCCCCCTTTGCGCGTTCCCTGCACTGAACGTGAAAAACAATGATCTTAGGAGAAAACTTCATGAAAACGGAAGTTTTTTCTTCTTCTCTCAAGTGATTGAATTTGAAGTTTGTATGTATCCCTTGCTTTCAATGATAGACAAAACAGCGCACCGAATCAGTGGCGGATCCAGGGGGTCACGGGAGCATGCCCCCCCCCCCCCCTTGGGCCATGGGGGCACCACCGCACCGGGGCACCAGGGGCACCGCCAAAATAAAGAAGAAAAAACGCTCCGCTTTGCGGCGCAAATCATTCAGTGTTCTTTGAACCAATGGCACCACCGCGCCGGTGTACCAGGGACACCACCGTGCCGGTGTACCAGGGGCACTATCGTGACGGTAGGCGGCACTGTGTGGCGAGGGAAGACACCGGGGCATTGTGGCTCCTTGAATCCAGGAGGGAAAACAATGGTATGGTGCCGCCATGAAATCACAAGCATTGGTCGCTGGAGAGAACAAAAATCGCGAAATGATGCTAAATTAAAGTTGCTAAATTATGCCCAAAAAAATGTCCCTTCATGCCTCCCGTCCCTTGTGCACCAACCATGAAGGGGCACCAACGTGCCTTTATACCAGAGGCAACAACGTATCGCACTCGAGGGGCCCTGAGGGCCCCCTTGGGCTGATACATATAGATTATAGAACCTTTCTATTTTTTAGGGCCTAGTAATCCAGACAAAAACAAAATAAAGCAAAAAAATCCGCGCTGCTACGCGGCGCAAATCAATCAGTTTTATTTTCCAGTACAAAAGGGTCTAATATAAACTACACACTGGCGGCCGCAGGGGGGATATGGGGGCCATGGCATTAAATGGGGGGGGGGGGGGCAACATGTCTTTTGACACCACCTTTTGCTCCAGACATATTTCCTCGTTTTGACCCTGCATGCTGGTTCAAATAGCAAAAATTAGTTCTCCAGGCCGCTCAAAACCTCAAATTTTGGAGCCGCTTCGCGGCGCAATAATAGTTTGTCGCATGCAAAAGATTTACTGCTCGTAAAAACAGCTTCCACCCCCCTCCTCCCCCGGGTCACGAACCTCGACTTCCATCTTGGTCAATTCTTCATCAGCTGTCTGGGCCCGCCCTTGACTGTACAAATAATATATTTTAGCACCATCTGCAGCACTTTAAATGATAGAAACGGTACGACTAATATTGCAAATACCTATAGCCAACGTTGTCAATAAAAAAAAAATGAAATAGGGGCACCTTCAAAATATAATGGACCAAATCCGTTGAGATTTCAGATTTGGGTATAGGTACGGGCACCACTGCAATTGATGGCCCCTTGAATATTTTCTGGATCCGCCCCTGCACCTGATGCAATTCAAGCAGCCCCGGTGACACTCGACCCGCTGGGGGGGGGGGGGGGGGAGCAGAGGGGAGCAGAATCTGCCCCTTCCTGAATTTCTCAATAACTTTAAAACTGTGATAGATATCAACGTGAAACTCTTAGCACTATATACTGCATCAATTCTACGTCTTCTCACCAAATTTCAATGAAATAAATTTAGCATTTGGGGAGATCATAACGTTTTAATGATGTCATGTCATGCCATTTTTGGTGGAAAGACAATAAATGTTTGAAAAATCGTAAACAAATCGAGTTTCAAAGCAAATTGGAAATACAAAACGTCAAAGGAAAGGAAATGACATTCTCTTCCAAATGGCAATCTCGGATTTGTGATTTTGGGGCTTTTGACCCCCAAAAAATATTGTTATTTGTTTCGAAAAATGTTCGCAAAAACATTTTTTTTGTGAATTCGAAAAGTGAATTTATTAGGCTCGAATACCAAAATAAGGTGACTGGCCTAAATCAGCGGAGGAAAAAAATGGGGTACCTTTTTGCCGCAAAAAGATGCCCCCAAAAATGGGGTACCTCCCCCCCCCCCCCCCCCCACACACACACACTTTCCCTTAAAGTAGGTCCTGCTGGTCAGCCATCGAAACGCACGCAACACGCCACCAACAGACTGTTCAATTTCAACTATTGCGCTATTGCTGGCTGAAATCTTGCAATTTGATTGGTGGAGCGCTCTGCCGCCAGTGACGTCAAATCACGTTTGTGAGCACCGACGAGGCGTCCTATATGGCGCTCAAGCGGTGTCAGCGGGGGCCGCAAGTTGTTTGGTAGCCGTGACATCACCATGGCAGTCGAATCTCGCTCCACAGTGTTAAGGCAATGCAAAGAGGCTTGGTAGTTACCCCCCCCCCCCTTCAATTTGTTATCTAAGAGAGATGGATACAAGTATTTATGCTCGATGGGAAGCTCGTTTCTTCAAGATTCCTGGAATGGCCTCCGATTTTACCTGAGACACTCCAATCGTTCACAATTCTCGGTCGAGTGGAGGCATGTTCCGCCCACATGGCGCGCCGGAGCGGGGGTCCGCTGTCAGGGACTGTACACCGCCGCCGCCGCGCCGACCGCCAGTTGGTGAGAACCGCTGCGACTCCTTGCCAGAGACTGTACCGCCGCGGGGCCGGCCGGCCGCCGCCGCTAGCTGGCCGGCCGGCCCGGCGGCGGCCTGGTGCTTCGTAATTTCCGGCCGGAATGCAAATTCTGTTACAGCTGACTAACCGTGATACATCGTTAAGTTGGTGTTTATAGGCATTTTTCCTATAAAATTGATGTACCTATGAACCTTAAATATTATTTTCCATCGAATACACACAAAATTGTATTAAATATATTTCATTTTCTATTAAGATATTTTCCGATGTGATTACCATATCCAACTATATAGTTGAAATTCTAGAAGAAAATGAGAACTATTCCAAAAAGCATACCGAAAATAGTTATATGGTAACATATTTAGTTTATTCTAGTTTGAACCAGGCGTGAAGTAGCCTTGGCAGTCGCCAAACTTGAACCTACTCATTTGGTCTGTTCCATTGGCTCCTCTAACCTCCTCAAAGCAGAGTACTTATAATCAATGAGTAGGTTCAAGTTTGGCGACTGCCATGGCTACGTCTCGCCCGGTTCAAACTATAATAAACTAACTATTGACCGACAGCAAGGGTTATCACGCTCTGACCTGCAGATTCAGCGCTGGGAGACACCCCAGACACACAGCGTTGAACGATATCGTCAGGCGGGCCCTACTGTCGGCAAGATTTCCCTCCCTTTTGGAGCCAACAGGAGTGGACCGTGGAGACGGCAAGCGCCCAGACGGCATTACAGTCTACCCCTTCACCAAAGGCATGTGCCTAGCTTGGGACGCCACTTGCGTTAATACGTTCGCCGAGAGCCACGTGCTATCAGCAGCCACTTCCGCTGAAACAGCCGCCCGCGACGCTGAGGACAAAAAGCGAAAGAAATACGCCGATCTTGCCCGGCGCTTCCATTTTGAACTTCTTGCTTTCGAGACCTCTGGAGTGTGTGGTCCTTCCACAAAGACATTTGTTCGCGAGCTCGGTGCAAGGATGACCCCCCATATCGGGCGACCGTCGTGAGACGGCTTGGCTGTGGCAACGGTTGGCTCTCGCCATCGTCAGGGGAAACGCAGTCAGCGTCCTGCAGACGACGGACTCGGCCGATCTCCCACCAACGATGCTGTCAAACACAGCATCGTACGCGGGTGTTTCAAAGGCGACTGTAGTGGTCCAGCGACTAGCGCCAGTCACAGGTGACATCCCAGCCACTGCCAAGGGTCTGATCAACTTGGGCAACACTTGCTATCTGAGCTCGGTGTTACAGTGTGTCAGCCAGTGTCGTTACTTGACACAGTACCTGGACATCGGCAGCACATCAGGCCGCAAGGTCACCCTCACGGAGATGAGTGGTAAGACTGTGGAGCTCGTTTTGGCGGAGGGAGGACCTTTGACCGCCTTGCTGTACGAATTCCTGCGGAAAATGCACTCAACTGGCACTGCAGACACCATTTCACCCAGCCGCCTGATCAGTATGATAGGCCAGAATGTGCCACAATTTATCGGGAGTGAGCAGCAATATGCGCACGAGCTGCTGTTTGCTCTTATGGAGCAAATCAGGCTGGAGGACCTCAAACTGAGCCAGAAGCAAATGATGCACCTGCTGAACATTCAGATGTCTCACACCACCGTAGACACCATCTTCAGAGGACAGCTCGTTAGTCTGGTGGTATGCCAAGAGTGCAAGAACATCAAGTACCGATTGGAGCCGTCCCTAGCCTCTCTCTTCCTGTCGCCGACGACAAGCTGAACCGTACCCTGCAGGGTGGTGCAAAGGAACTTGACAGGCCACAAAATAGTACTGCGGTGGAGGGAGAATGTGAGGAGGGCGACGCTGGCAGGGCGGGGGCGTCCGAGAACGGTCAGACAGGTGGGGCGGACAGCGCTAACGGGGACTGTGTCCGGACTGAGGAGGAGCCACAGGATGACCCGTCGGTATTACCGGCCAGACGGGGTGACGGCGGTCAGACTGAGCCGGCTGAGGACGGCCCGATGGCCGCAGCGGTCGACTGTGGCCGGACTGGCGCTCCACAGAACGGCGAGCCTGCGGCCAGCGGTGGTGGCAGCGGCAGCGTCGTGCCTGAGCCGATTGAAACAGTCTCCGCAGAGCCTCCCTCCGCTACCGAGTCTACCACGGCTTCCAAACTGACTCCATCTGAGGACGCCGGGCCTACCGCTGCTGATGGCGGACCTACCCCGAGTGACAACTCCGGCGCTGACGGGGACGGGCCGCCGGTACTGACCCACTCCGAGTGGCTGCACCGGGCTCTGACCACGCTGGCGCCGCGTTACCAGGCGGCCTCCGGCGAGTGCAGCCTGCTGACCTGTCTGAACCAGTACACGGCGCCGCAGCTGCTGGCAGGAAACAACAGGTTAGGCTGCGACAGCTGCACTGAGCTGCGGAACAAACGGCCGCCTCCATCAGAGAAGGGAGTGCAGAGGGACACGGTTTACAGTGACGCCATTAAGCAGCTGCTCATCTACAGCCCGCCGCCGGTACTCACCATCCACCTGAAGAGATTTGAGGTATGCAGCTTCAGCCTACGCAAGGTTACCCGGCACGTGCAGTTTGGGGAACAGTTTGATCTGGCGCCCTTCTGCTCATCAATCAGTCAGGATCTGCCCCAGATGCGGCCCGGCCAGCAGCGCGTGCTGTACTCGCTGTTCGGCGTGGTGGAGCACAGTGGCAGACTCACCAGCAGCCACTACACGGCCTACGTGCGCGTGCGCCGGCGGCATGACAAGATGACTGTTAACTCGGAGCTGCTGACCCCACTGGTTACGGATGCGTTCAGGGTGGCGTGCGAGCGGGCGCGGCAGCGGGCCGAGCAGACCGAGCAGAGCGCTGCACACTGCACAGGCCTCAGTGACCTCAGAGACAGCCGATAACGCCCGTACTGAAACAGTCGAGCAGGAACAGCCAAAGCCAGAGCCGCAGCCGGCGTCGGAACCGGAGCAGCCGAAACCGGAGGCGGGCATGTGGTTCCACGTCAGTGACACACACGTCACAGAAGTGACGCTTGTCAAGGGGCTCAAGGCACAGGCCTACATGCTCTTCTACGAGCGGATTGTGTAGGTCGCCGTGGCTGTGTGCGTGTGGACTATATGGCACGTTTAGTAGATCCTGTAAAGGGGAAGAATGTGTTGTGAAATGTGAATGTTGTTATGTAGTGTATCGTGACTTGTAAGACAAATTTGTCCAACTTATTATTACTTGATGTGTCAATGACGTTATATTTCAGATATAATATAATAAACTAACTATGTTACCACATGAACTATTTCTGGTATAGTTTTTGGAATAGTTATCATTTTCTTCTAGAATTTCAACTATATAGTGGGATAAGGTAATCACAGCGGAATATATCTAAAGAAAACGCAATATATGTAATACAATTTTGTGTGTATTCGAATGAAAATGATATTTAAAGTTCATTGGTACTTCAATTGTATTGGGAAAATGTCTATAAACACCATTTTAACGATACATCACAATAAGTCAGCTGTAACAGAGTTTGCATTTAGGCCGGATATTATGAAGCACCAGGCCGCCGCCGGGCCGGCCAGTCAGCGGCGGCGGCCGACCGGCCCCGCGGCGGTACACTCTCTGGCAAGGCGTCGCAGCGGTTCTCACCAACTTGCGGCCGGCGCGGCGGCGGTGGTGTACAGAGGTGGAGAATTGTAAAAATGTGAGGGGATGCTTTTCACCGGCGGCTCTCAAATCCAAGTTGTAGCGAGGGGACGAGGAGAGAGGTTGGCGGCCGTTATGGCCGCTTAACTCGGCATTGACTGGGGTCTCAGCAGAACCATTGACTGGAAGAGGGGGGGGGGGGGCGTTAAACGCCCCCTGGGTATCTTCCGAACCAATGATCGCAGCGAGACGCGCAAGGCGGCAATCGAAAGCTTCCAATAAGACGAATCTAAAGCATGCTAAAAAAATGTCAAAGTGAGGTCAAATGTCAGGTCAAGGTCAGGTCAAAGGTCAAAATCGGCGTATTTCAGTTTATGGGCCATACTTTCCATCCAAAGCCTTCTATTACGACCAGTTTCACCCAAAGTGCTGCCAAAGATATGATAAATATCTTGCATGAGCTAAAGTGAGATTGTTGGTCAAGATCAAGTTCAGGTCACAAAAGGTCACTATGCTCACACTATCTACGAAAGTCATGCAACACATGTTATAAGTTATTTTCCACGTATAATTCGATAGTGATAGTTATTTTATCACCTGACTTTATTTACGTTAAGTAAATGTCAATTTCAGGTCAAGTTCAGGCCACCGAAGGTCAACATTTTAAATTTATAAATCTAAACAAAAAAGGCATGTTTCTAGACCAGGTTTGTCTTAAAAATATAGTGGTGGCATTTATTTGTCTGTATCTAGTCAATAAAATCCAAAACACGCAATTTAAATATATGACGTCATGAGTTACCCATACTTTAGATGTCATAAGTCAGTCAAAAACGGAGATATCAGTTTGAAATGTTGTATGGTAGTTGCCTAGGTATGGTTCTCTGACATCTTCCGTTTTTTTAAAAATATTTTAGAAAATTTTGATTTTGTGATAATTTTCCTATTTGTTTTTTTTTTTAGTTTTTGGGGGCCAAAAACTAAAATTTTCACAAATCCGACATAACCAGTTGGTAGCCGTTGCCATTTGTTTTTTTTGACGTTTTTGGATTGCATTTTGCTTCAAATGTGGCATTTGTACGGCCTGGCAAAGTTTAGCTGATTTTGGTGTATAACTCGTGTGTAGTGACGTCACTAAATTCACTATAACTCGAGAAGAAAAAAAATCGACGAAATTTCCTCACTTTTGCACACAAGACTTAACAATGATTTATAAGAAGGTACCCGAAGTTTCACGTTGATAGCGTTATGAGTTGTTCAACTATTGCGGAAATTCATCAGGGGGGGGCGTTAAACGCACCCCCCGTCAATGGCGGGTTAAGCGCGACGGTCCGTAAAATAAAAGGAAGCAAGCGGCACGAAAATGGATGTAAACATCAGTGACAAGATGCATCGAAAACCCAATATGGAGTTTCATGTCATGGTCTCTGGAAGCTATTTTGTTTGCACTATGGCTGCCCCCCCCCCCCCCAAAAAAAAACGTTTCGAGTCACATCAAGAATCATAATGTATTTTAACTTGTTAAAGGAAATAGTTCACCTTCAACATTAGTTTTATACTGAGATAGCATTTTTGTAGCCCGTGTTGGGAAACCCCTATCTGCAAGTTGTATTGACTGAAAAGACTTTCCAGCCGAATATATTTGATTTTTTGGCGAAGGAATGCGGTGCTGGCGAAAGAATGTTGTACTGGTTCTAGCCCGGGCAGAGGCTATACCATCAGCCAATCAGCTTGCAGCTGGTGCTAGCAAGCGAACCGCCGGCCGCCGGTTGGCACATCTCCAATGCGAGTCTATCCTTACGCGACTACTTTCTAATTTGATTGGCTGAACCATTTTTTACATTCGCGTGACGTCAGGACTCTGACTCAGAGAGTATGCATATAGTTTTGATAAACAATACAAATGTACGACCTTATGTCCTGAATCGGCGCGATATAAGGCCATTTTTGACAATATAAAAAGAAATTGTATTAAAAAATATATTCAAATCGTGTTTGGTAAAAAAAAATGGGACAAAATTAATGGAACAGCCAGAATGGCCACTTCCACCACCAAAGTGGACACTCTCCCCATCAACTTAGCAAACATGCCAGAATGGCCCAAGCCACCTCCAAAAAGACCAATTCACCACCAAAAAGACGAATCCACCACCAACGATGCCAGATGGAATATGGAATACAGAAACCCGACTAAGCAGCATGAACATTGAACAGCATCAGGGTGCCGGCGGAGGACTTTGAACAATCACCAAAATTAATAACTTTTTAAGCAACTTGCTGGTCAAGGACATGCCAGAATATACGTAATTAAAGCATCTCATACTCCCTGTTCACCGTTATCAGCGATCATGGGCATCGATCTAGGATTTTAGGTTACGGGGAGGATGGATAAATCCAAGATAAATCGGTATGCCGGTCGACCTAGCTTCATAGGCGTCGCCAGGATTTTTAGGCTGGGGTGGGCAAAATGCAAATGAAAACTAAAGCCGGACCACTACGGATCAAATGGTGAAGACCCCGCCCAAATAGGTCTGATAGGTTCGGAGCATGGCGTCGTTGTCAACTATTGTTGGTGGTTTTGGTCCAATTTGGTCCACTTACATTGAACCAAAGTGCGTAAAACTCAAAACGGCACCGTTTTAGACCACGCCGGATCGAATCGTGAAGACCCCGTCCAAATCGGTCCGGCCATAGGCTCGGAGCATGACGCCGTCGGCAAATTGGTACGGGGAAATTGGGGTCCAATTTGGTCCACTTAGACTGCACCAAAGTGAATACAACTCAAAACGGCACCCATTCCGAGCAGTCGGAATCGATGGGTGAAGAAATAAAGTAGATCGGTCCCATAGTTGCGAAGCATGGTACATCGTCGGCTAATCTGGTCGGTGTTTTGGACCCTCCAATTTCAATGGCGGCGGGGCCCGTACTTGTCAGTTGTCACGACGCTATCTGGCATGACAGTTTGGTTTAGAATATGATCTTGTTTAGCTGACGAGGTCAAATATACTAATTTCTGGTTTTATTTATACCTTCCCTACTAGATTTTGGTATTCGGTCTAAGTGATTTGGTGGTAAATTAGCAAATTAGGCTGTGAGTGTCCTTTTTGGACATTTTTTCTTCCATCTGGATACTCAAGTGGACGTTTCGGCTGCAGGATGTGTTATATTGGTGGTGGAAGTGCCCAATGTGGTGGTGGCATTGTCCAAATTGGTGGCATTAATCTATTTGGCTATGGAGTGTCTATTTTGGCGGCGTTTTGTCCATTTTGGTGGCGAGTGGCCTTTTTGGTGATTGATTAATAGGGAGCCAAAAAAAATCCATGGTGAACTATTTCCTTTAACGATGGGAAGAGAACAAAAAGTCACGGTGCGAACATATACACCTTCAAGTCACATAATATCGGCACCGAAATGACGAAGTCGTCAATGCTGACCTGACCGTGTGAACTTTTCCCCCTTTTTCATTTATTTATTAAATGTATTTCGGTATCTCGAACAACCACATAAAAACAACACAACGCAGAAGAAGCCACGGTCCGGTCGGCAGCGGTCCGGGCAGCTGCTCGGCGCGGCCTCGGATATCACAACGGCGACGGGCGGACATGCCGCAGCGAGAGGTGTGGCGCCAGGAGCTGTGCGCGGAGGTGCGGGAGGCCTGCCCCTGTCCGCCGGCCCGGGGCGCGAATTGCCCTATCAGCAAAACAGTGATTCTTAAAGTAAATAGTTCACCTTCAACATTAGTTTTAAACTGAGATAGCAGTTTTGTAGCCCGTGTTGGGAAACCCCTATCTGCAAGTTTTCTTGACTTAAAAGACTCCAGCCGAATATATTTGAGTTTTTGGCGAAGGAATGCGGTGCTGGCGAAGGAATGTTGTACTGGTTTTAGCCCGGGCAGAGGCTATACCATCAGCCAATCAGCTTGTACCTTGTGCTAGCAAGCGAATCGCCGGCCGCCGGTTGGCACATCTCCAATGCGAGTCTATATTTACGCGACTACTTTCGAATCTGATTGGCTGAACCATTTTTTACATTCGCGTGACGTCAGGACTCTGACTCAGAGAGTATGCATATAGTTTTGATAAACAATAAAAATGTACGGCCTTCTGTCCTGAATCGGCGTGATATAAGGCCATTTTTGACAACATAAAAAAATAAATTGTATTAAAAAATATAATCAAATCGTGTTGGGTAAAAAAAAATCCTAGGTGAACTATTTCCTTTAATTGCCCGACCCGGCGCCGTAGCCGGCGCGGCTACGGCGCCGGGTCGGGCAATTCGCGCCCCGGGCCGGCCGACCGGCCCCACAAACATGCTGAGGGACGGTAAAGCCCGGTCCTCACCGCACCCGACCCACTCGGACGGCCGCGCGGCGCACGCGCCCGGACGGACGGCGCAAAAGTCGGGCTGGTCTGTCCACTCCGCCCCCTTGTCCAGGTAGGGTGCGGGAGCCGCGCGGGTCAGCTGTTTGCGTCCGCCGGAAAGCGACCCCGTCAGGCACGGGCGTATAGCTGCGGAAGGATACGCTGTCGTTTCTTGAATTAATAAAGTTGTCTGCGAAGCTGCGTCAGCTGTCCTTTGTCCTAAAATCGACTATTCTTTAAAAATGTAAAGTTTTTAGCGAAATTGTAAACAAAAAGTACGGACTCATATTCATATTTGACCTTAACTTAAGAATCCTAAGTACCCATTAGATCCATCTCGTTTAAATATGTCGATTGCCACATGTTTCGTCTCGATCCGACAATTGGTTTGGGAGATAGACAGGTGTGCAAAATCTGCCCCCTCCCAAGCGGGTCGCGTTTGGCTGCCGGGCTAAAAGGCCCTTGAGGGTCGCGTTTGGCTGCCGGGCTAAAAGGTGCGGTGAGGACCGGGCTTAAAGCCCGGTCCTCACCGCACCCGTCCCGGTCCTCACCGCATCCGTCCCGGTCCTCACCGCACCCGTCAGTGCCGGCCCCGACCCTGTTTACGCCGCCTGCGCCCGCCTGGACAATGGTCCGGACCCCTTCTGTCCCCTCCGGCGATCTCCAAGTAGACATTCCTGACGGGTGCGGTTAGGACCGGGGACCATTGGGGCAGCAAAGAGACGCCCGTCTGACGTCCGTGGACACGCGGGGAAAACTCGGATCTATTCCGACTTTGAGCGTCCGTCCGCTGGGGTCGGCAGCCAAACGCGACCCGCTTGGGAGGGGGCAGATTTTGCACACCTGTCTATCTCCCAAACCAATTGTCAGATCGAGACAAAACATGTGACAATCAGACTTGTCAATGATTCAATGTGAATCGACTACTTTTGATTGAATCATTCTTATTTCAAATGAATGACTCATGAATCGATTCACTTCATGCGCAAACCTGTTGTGAGTCACTGATTGAATCATTCATACAGAGAAAATAGGCTGATTGAATCATTCATTGCTCAAATAATCATTCTTTTTTGGTCGAACAGCATAAACTGTCCAAAAAGTATGTCAGCGGCCCAGCATTTATCTGTGCCCTGTGGACTTAATGGCCAATTATATGAGCTCTGTGTCCTGAGCTGTAGCCTGTAATTCATCTATGCATGAAGAAAGCGAGGCTTTGTGTCCAACTCCAGTGGGCACAAAGCCACTGTTCAATCAGCCCTAACTAGGTACATACCTTGGTACTGGTAGGGTTAGGGTTTGGTACTGGTAGGGCACCTAAATACTTAGAAAAGGTAACTAACTCATACTTTGATTCATAAACCACACAGTAAACGCACACATTTTTCACAAGTAAAATTATCAAAAGGTACCCACCTTTTCCTAATTTCTAGGCTATACCATATCAAAAACTAAATCATAAACAAACATTTGCATGACCTCCGGATGTCCCAAATATCATTGTCGCATCGGCGCCGCTTTATTCCACATCATGCTTTAAAAAAATAATACCTAATGCAAAATCAAAATAAATGTTCTATTCGCTTAAAAAGGCGAAACGTAAAGTAATTAATTCTTTTGGAACTTACTTGGAATTTGCAAGTATAATACATGTTATAAATATCATTTTATAATCAAAATAAACAACACACGTGTCAAATTGGCTCATATTCACATTCACATTCACATTCGGAAACACATTCGTGGACTATTTGGATTAGCTTCAAAATTGGAACACAGATAGATCACGACCTAGTGATCATTCTGGTAAAATCTTGTTGAGTTGCACATTCAAAATCAAAGGAGCAGGTCAGATAGGTTTAAGGTCAAACAGCGGACTATTCCGATTTGCATGGACATTAGCACACTGGTAGAACATAACCTTATCACGCTCATGAAATCTTAGAGTCGCACATTCAAAATCAAAGGATTTAGAGCAGGTCGTATGTTTAAGGTCAAACAGCAGACTATTCTGGTTTGCATGAACAATGGCACACAGGTAGAGCATAGCCTCCTTATCACGCTCATACAATCTTAGAGTCGCACATTCAAAATCAAAGGAGTTAGACAAAGGAGTCGACACTTCTCTTTAATGTTGAGTGATTGAATCAAGATTGAATCATTCATTATGTTAATGTTGAGTGATTGAATCATGATTGAATCATTCATTATGGTAATGTTGAGTGATTGAATCATGATTGAATCATTCATTACGGTAATGTATAGTGATTGAATCATGATTGAATCATTCATTATGGTCCGTGAATCACTGTGAATCGATTCATGACAAATATGAATCATTGACAAGTCTGGTGACAATCGACATATTTACACGAGATGGATCTAGTGGGTACTTAGGATTCTTAAGTTAAGGTCAAATATGAATATGAGCCCGTACTTTTTGTTTGCAATTTCGCTCAAAACTTTACATTTTTAAAGAATAGTCGATTTTAGGACAAAGGACAGCTGACGCAACTTCGCAGACAACTTATCAATTCAAGGAACGCCAGTGTATCCATCCGCAGCTATACGCCCGTGCCTGACAGGGTCGCTTTCCGGCGGACGCAAACAGCTGACCCGCGCGGCTCCCGCACCCTACCTGGACAAGGGGACGGAGTGGACGGACCAGCCCGACTTTTGCGCCGTCCGTCCGGGTGCGTGCGCCGCGCGGCCGTCCGAATGGGTCGGGTGCGGTGAGGACCGGGCTTAAGACTGACCGAGCGAACTGACCGGTCCCTACCTGACCGTGCAACACCGCCTATTTACACACGGACAGACACACATACACACACTTTTACACCACTCAGTCTTACTTCGCCGAAGTAAGACTGAGCAGCCGTTAGTTGAACGGACCTGTTTACTTGAGGGGGTGCTTTTGACAGTGAGGGGGTGCACTTTTGAGCTCAGGGAGTGCTTGAGCACCCCCAAAACCCCTAATTCTCCGCCCCTGGTGGTGTACAGGCCCTGACAGCGGACCCCGCTCCGGCGCGCCGTGTGGGCGGAACATGCCTCCACTTGACCGATAATTGTGAACGATTGGGGTGTCTCAGATAAAATCGGAGGTCATTCCAGGACTCTTGAAGAAACGAGCTTCCCATTGAGCATAAATACTTGTATCCATCTCTCTTAGATAACAAATTAAAGGGGGTAACTACCAAGCCTCTTTGCATTGCCTTAAAGGGAAATAATGACCTTTTTCCACAAAAATGGAGTTAGCACTTGAAATTGCCAGACGAGACCAAAATATATTGTAAATTCATCACATTTTGCATGAAAACTTTCCTACCGAAAGATATTTCAAGTTAAAGTTGATAAGCGTTCCACACTTTTAACGACCGGTACTTGCAAGTACTTTTGGTCCTCATCAAACTGCGGGCTTTTCCCGTATTGTTTTTTTACGCAATGGAGTGGAGAATATATTGTGCGTTCTGCTTGTTGTGATTATATGCCCGGCGATCTTCTAAAACTAAAAGCGATTGGAAAAAGTGGCAATAAAATCGGAAGCTCATCGATGCACATCAACGGCGGATAGTTATTGGTTGCGACCCTCAATTTTTGCAAATCGATTCATTTGTTTTCAACATTAGGAGTATTGTATAATTTTTATGTGGCTGTATATAACACTATGCTTTATATTATCATGAAAAATAATAATTTTTCCCAAAAAAACTAACAAACAATAACACAAAACTGGCAATTAATTCGGAAGCTCATCGATGCACATCGACGGCGACCTATTTAGCGTCGGCGATTTGTTTACAAAGTCATTGTCATGCTTCTCGGCGCACTTTACCACTGTGGCGAGTTGTTCCTGATTAGTATACCGAGTCCCGCAGCAGGCTTTGTTAATGAAGTCACTGGTGTCATTCTTGTGTAGCATTGCAAAATATATCTGATTTTGAGTTGAAAGCTAATTAAAAACTTATTCAAATAGTTTGAATTTTCTTGTTAATCATTAAAGGTATTGTATCACTGTATTTCATAGTAGTTGACACTTCAGAAACTTATGACGTAATAATATTGTATCAATATGCATTTCCCTCGCCTTTTGCTATTGTGGCGCAGTGCCGAGTGCTTTGCAAATACTGGTAGGGAAGGACGAATTTGTCAATGACCTTCATGAAGTACACAAGGTACTTGTTTTGTATTTTTTCCAAACTTACAACTTTGAATTTGGGAATAATTTTATTTAATTCTTAAATTTAAATAAAGTAATTTTAAAACCATAACGGTAGCCTAAGAAATTGTTGCTAACAAAATAAAAAGGTAATTATTTTCCTTTAACACTGGAGCGGGATTCGACTGCCATGGTGATGTCACGGCTACCAAACAACTTGCGCCCCCCTCCCGCCTCAAAGCTCCTCCAAATTAACATTATCGTTCCCGTGGCTCATCCAAACTCCTCTAAGCTCCTCCAAGCTCGCCTCAAACGGCAGGGCAATAGAACACTGGGTACTCCAAAGTTTTTTTTGGTATATACTAAAAATATACTATAAAAACTAGAAAACATACCAACAAATGAAGGTCACTACCAGGTTCGGAATAATATACCAAATATGGATGCACGACATTCGCGGCAAGTATGGCGTTCGTGTTTCAATCAAGAATAATACAGATTTGTACAGCCTTTGCATTCACTCCCGTGCAGTGGCATTCTTCGTCACCGACGGCAGGGTATTTATTGGTCCGCGTCTCGCTTTATGTTCCAGTTTCTGGTTAGTTTGTGGAATGTATTTATAATTGAATTCGTGTACAGGCTTGGAATTTGTGCCATTTTCTGGACTTTTTTGGTCCAAAGAATTTTGCTCTTCATATTTCATATCAGGCTGCTCAATATTGTTTTCCCCCTCAAGTTTGGTAAGACTTCGCTCTGCCTTCGGCCTCGCTCGTAATATACATCCTTGACACCTAACTGTCTGAATTTGGTGACACTGTGTTGAGATAATTTTGTATGTTCTCATTGGTTATTTGCAGAACTTTGTACATACAAGTTATTGGTTCATGTCATATTCTTCTGCATCTGGCTGTTGAGCTGAAGCGGCAGGGCCTGGAGAGCTCGGCTGCGACTGTTGTGTGTTGAATAGTGCAAGTCTGATCGGGTTTGCTGCTGTTGTACTGTGACTGGCGCATTTGAGGCCTTCTGCATTTATATTGTTGCTAAGCGTGGCGTTGGTCCAGTCCCTGGGGTGCTTGACAAGGGATTAACTTGGTATGTATCTTAGGATGAGCAGTAGTCGGCTCAGCAGTAGCAGAAGAGGTCTCCTGTAGTCGGCTATCTGGGGATTCCCCGGCACAAGCGTTGATGTCCTGCAGTTTGTTTTCACATTCTGTTGTGTATTTTCCTTGGTGTGAAACATGTGTTATATAAAATATATGTGATTGATCTCATTATAAAGGCATTGCACGTGATTTTAAACATTGGCAGATCCAGAACGGTGGTTTCGGGAATCGGGCCTGGGGGATATCAAATATATTGATTGATCTCATTATAAAGGCATTGCACATTATTTTTAACATTGGCGGATCCAGAACGGTGGTTAATTTTGCTCTGATTTCAGATTTGTTGTTACACATAAGAGAAAGAGAGTGAGGACTGAATGTGAAGTTGAAGTGGTGCCAATAATATTTTTACTTCTCATTTTCCCCATGGGTACTTACAAATTGGGTATCAAAATTCAAAATTGGGTATTTCATATTTGTTGTGGATCTGGGCATCAGCACCGTCTACTTGGCATGCTCGCAAACAGCTGATACCTCATCCGTAATCGTTCCCGTGGCGACGCAAATCAGTGCTCCTCCAACCTCCTCTAAACTAATCTCATCTTTTTTGGAGGAGCCACTAGAACAGACCCAATGAATCTGTTCCATTGGCTCCTCTTAACATCCTCAAAGCTCCTCCAAATTAAAATTATCGTTCCTGTGGCTCATCCAAACTCCTCTAAGCTCCTCCATGCTCGCCTCAAACCTCCGAACTCCTCCGAAATGAAAGGTGGTTTTTCGGAGGAGGCTATGGCAGACATTAGTGGCACGGTTCATTCATTTGTAATTCCGACGCCAGATTTGTTGTTACACATAATATAAAGAGAGTGAGGACTGAATGTGAAGTTGAAGTGGTGCAAATAGTATTTTTTCTTCTCATTTTCCCATGGGTACTTACAAATAGGGTATCCAAATTCAAAATTGGGTATTTTATATTTGTTGTGGATCTGGGCATCAGCACTGTCAACTTGACATGCTCGCAAACAGCTGATACCTCATCCGAAATCGTTCCCGTGGTGACTCAAATCAGTGCTCCTCCAACCTCCTCTAAACTAATCTCATCTTTTTTTTGGAGGAGCCACTGGAACAGACCCAATATATAAGTAATCTGGGTGTCACGTAAATACATCGGACAACTGATCTACGCCAGGCGCTCGCTGCGCTGCGACACTACCGGTTTTTTTTTTTGGGGGGGGGGGGGTTCGTAGACAACCGACGTTCGTTTTCCGGTTGTGGTAGGAAACAATTGTTATAACATAATCGAACCTGACCTAACCTTTACAGTAATTACGGGGGTGGGGTGGAATCTGCCCCCCCGACAGATTTTCTCTTAAACTCAAAAACCATAATAGATATAGACATGAAGCTTACACTACCTTATGCTGCATCAACTACACGTCTTTCTATAAAATTTCGAGGAAATTCATGCAGTACTTTTGGGGATAATGATGTTTTAATGCTGGACCGCAGCGAGCGCCTGGCGTAAATCAGTTGTCCAATGTATATACGCCTGGGCGTCACCCCCTCTGGTGTTAAAGGGAATAGTTCACCTTTAGCATGGGGTTTTGGACTGATATAGCAGATGTGTAGAGCAGATCTAAAAATGGGTTATGGTGAAAGAATTACCTCCCTACGTTAAGTAATTTCGACACAGGACTAGTGGGCCCGGTTTCATGTCCGCTGTTCCGGACCACTGTCGGGACATGAACGCTCGCCGCCGGAGGCAGGCACACTCTCTGACACGTAGTTTCTGATCACGACGCCTCGTTAATATCCGCTCAGCTGCCCGGGCGGCGCGGCGGACCCTTGACTGTACTTGGCGTCAGGCGGAGCCAGGGCGCCAGCTGCTGTCGTACGATTTCTCGTGAAATGCAAAGAGAAACTTACTTCTTTCTCCACATATATCTATCAGTTGTCCAAACGAAAGTCATATTCGTAGTTTTGAGCTCAAGATGCACCGTATGGTTAAATTTCAAGACAACTTTCAAGGTGACCTATTCCCTTTAACAACAGAACTACTCTCAAAAGAAAGATTGTTGAATTTGTCGACCATTTTTACACCTAACCTAGCCGATTTGCTACGTCGTAAAGAGTTATGGTTCAATGCACATTGCACAAGACATCGTTGACCGCTGCAATTCTATTGCCATGTGGTTTCTCCGCGGGGAGGCGCCTTATCATAGCGCAATCGGTAAGGTGCAGTGGACATCAAAGCTTGTGATTCCTGTTTGAATCTTGGGATTTTTTTTGGGGGGCAGCTATACCTATGTATAAACCAAACCATTACTTTAAAGGGACTATCCCACCTTAACATTATATTTGAGTTGAGATAGCCATTTTGATGGCTTGGCATTGCAATTAAGTATGGTAGCAGTTAAAACAACCACAATGATCTAATCAAAAAGATATTCAAGTTTTATTTTGACATCTGTAAAAAATAAGGCCCATGTGTTTTTTTGTGTGTTTTTTTAAATAAATTTAGTCCGAATGTTTTTGAATGGATGGATTTCCGAGGTCAGGATCCACGCTAAGCATAGCTTGTTGCGCAGGTCCTGACCCCACCACCCGATCGCGCAATTCCTGGCGTCCGGCAGAATTTAGAGACGAAAGTTGTACGTGCCCGACATACCTGGACACGGTCCGCCCCGCTCACTGACGTCACCTGACCTTGAGTGCGACCGCTGCCACCGGCCGCAGGCCATCCCAGACAGGAGCAAATAGCGAGCGCCGAAGCGACTCGAACCCGGGCTGCCACTACTGGGAAAGGTCAGAAGTCCAGCGCTCTCCCACTGAGCTACAGTTGGAGGAGCACTGATTTGAGACACCACGGGTATTTGAATGGGGCCTCTAAACCGACAGCGTCGTTTCTCTTTACCCAACTGGTAATGCTAGTCGACTTATTTATTTATTTATTTATTTATTTATTTATTTATTTATTTATTTATTTATTTATTTATTTATTTATTTATTTATTTATGTATTTATTTATTTATTTATTTATTTCACGTCGTGAGGCATATCCGTAAACATACGGCTATTACATGCTCGAGTCAAATATGTGCTGGACTTGGTTGGGTAGTGGGACAACACACATACATGCCATACATGAATAGGACACACACACCGCGCGCGCGCGCGCGCGCGCACATACACATACACATACACATACACATACACATACACATACACATACACATACACATACACATACACATACACATATACATACACATACACATACACATACACATACACATACACATACACATACACATACACATACACATACACATACACATACACATACACATACACATACACACACACACACACACACACACACACACACACACACACACACACACACACACACACACACACATTTTATCACACACACTGCATCACATTGGACACTTTGGACACTTTGCACTGAAGTGCCTAGGGCTCACGTTGTCGCTCCAGGAGATAGTTTCTCGTTGACTTGTTGTTTTAAGGTTGAACCTTGGAGATATTTGCTACGTTTCAATGGTTTGGTAGTTGGTTTGTTTTGTATTCAAAGCGCCAGAATTGTCTCGAAATCATTGTCCCATACTTTGGCAGCATAAAGTATTTCTGTGTAGCTCTCTAGAGCTCAATATGACGTCATCAACCCAAATATTAAAACTTAACTTTTTTATGAAATTGAGCACTGTTTGCGAGAAACAAATGTCATAATCGTGTTCAGCAGCAATGACTTCATATTTTGAACCACAAGCGCTGTACATTTGACAACATTTGGGAAGATGGGCGCCATATAGCCTTGTAGCTGTGTTGCCCTTAAAGTTTGTTTTGCTTGTTGCCTTTGTTGCCCTGGGGAATGTAACAACCTCACCAAGAAAATAACCTCAACAGTAAAACAACGTCAACTATCCATGCAGTTTCTGAAATTTAGTACCTCTGACCCACTGAAATTACAAGTTTGTAATTGTAAACATTTCCTCACTTCCGTCAACCTTTGAGAAATAGAGGTGATTTCAGCCATAAACCCACCATGAGTTATTAGTTAATCCCTATAATATACCTACCAATCGATAGCAAATATCACGTTTAGTAACTATGGATGTCTTCCCCAAGACATTTTACACTATAACTAATTTGAACTTCAATAATTACTATCCTTCCGCTTCCGTCGCCTCGCCCGTCGCCAAACTTTGTTTACATGCCAGCTGATCACAACCGACCTTGATGCGACAGTATAGACAGCGTTCATTGCGGCCCGGCTATGACGTCACATAACTTATTTACGCTATAGGATTAGGTGGAACAGGCTAGTAGCCCGCTCGCCCGGACTTAATTGGAACGGACTAGTAGACCGCTCGACCAGACTTAATTGGAACAGACCAGTAGATCGCTCGACCAGACTTAATTGGAACAGACTAGTAGACCGCTCGACCGGACTTAATGGCGGGTTAGGTTAGGCTAGGTTAGGTTATTATTCGGTGGCATTTTCACTCATAAAATATACGGTCATTGTTCCAATGACGTCATGGACAATCCTTATTTTTCCTATGTATCTTCCTGCGTCGATATATCTACCAGTAAAGCGTCGTAGTTGCCGATGAACGAGCGAGCGCGAAGGAAATGTATGGTGAATTTCAACTCGATCGGGCAAGTAGTTTCTGAGATACAAAAAATATGCGCACGTGCAGAGTCCCTGACTTGTGGGAAGGCGGCGGCTGATAGGTCCCTAACCACACACAAAATTCGAGCACAATCGGCTCAGCCGTTCCTAAGATAGAGAATAGGGGTGTGGATGTGCGCAAGTGCAGAGGCACTGCACCCCGATTTGTGGGAAATTGGCGGCTGAGAGGTCCCTAACCACACACCAAATTTGTACACAATCGGCTCAGCCGTTCCTGAGATATAGAATAGGAGTGTGCAGTGTGCATGTGCGCACGTGCAGAGGTATCCCACCCATGACTTGTGGGAAGGCAGCAGTGGAGGGGTCCTTAACCACACACCAAATTTGAACACAATCGGCTCAGCCGTTCCTGAGATATAGAATAGGGGTGTGGATGTGCACACGTACGTGGACCACCCATGACATGTGGGAAAGTGGCGGCTGAGAGGTCCCTAACCACACACCAAATTTGAACACAATCGGCCCAGTCGTTGCGGAGTTTTTGCGAGAAAACACTTCTACCCCCCTCACGCGGCACGCGGCACGCGCCACGCGCAGTGCTCAGCAAAGAAACCCTCTTGTCAATCGGACGTGCGGTTGCAGAGATATTAGCTTCTCAAAAGCGTCGCCACGGGCCGGGTCGGGCCGCTCATATTCAGATTTTTCCCATATACCACGGAAGGACGAGCGAGCGCTTCGCGCAATCCGCGTAGATATGGTGACGATCGTGGTGGACGGTCAGTCGTGACAGCTTCCGAGATATTTGTGTTTCAACATTGTTAGGTTAGATACATTCCAAATAGCATAAACGATACATAATAGTGTCTTGAAAGATGTGTAGTGACCAAATAGTTAAGTTTTGTAACATCTAAAACGCTGTGGGTTTATGGTCAGTATGACCGAAATAGAACATGTGCAAAAATGCAAACATTTCTACAAACAATATCTTTGTAAACTAGTTTGTAAATAGTAAATTGAAATTTACTGCCCTGTCCTGCCCGGCCCTGTTGAGAAACCTGCCCTGTATTTTTTGTGAAATCCAAACTACAAACATGTGTACAAATTATTTGTAATAACAAAGAAATTATTTGCAATTACAAACTTATTTGCTTTGTGAAATTGGCCTCTGGTTGAATTCTCCATTTCACGTGCTTTCATTTCCGTGCGATAAGTATGCTGTTTATTTTTATGTTGAACCTCCATATTAAAAACCAGTAAGGCGCCGTAGTTGGCGATGAACGAGCGAGCGCGAAATAAATGCATGGTGAATTTCAACCCGATCGGGCAAGTAGTTCCTGAGATACAAAAAAAAAAGGTGCGCACGTGCACACGCGCAGAGGCACCCCACCAATGACTTGTGGGTAGGCGGTGGCGGAGGGGTCCCTAACCACACCAAATTTGAACACAATCGGCACAGCCGCTCCTGAAATATGGAATAGGGGTGTGCTCAGCCATTTCTGAAATATAGAATAGGAGTGAGCACGTGCGCACGTGCAGAGGCACTCCACCCCTGACTTGTGGAAAGGCAACGGCTGAGAGGTCCCTAACCACACATCAAATTAGAACGTAATCGGTTCAGGCGTTCCTGAGATATAAAATAGGGGTGTGAACGTGCGCACGTGCAGAGGCACCCCACCCCTGACTTGTGGAAAATTAGCGGCTGAGGGGTCCCTAACCACACACCGAATTTGCACACAATCGGCTCAGCCGTTGCAGAGTTTTTGCGAGAAAACACTTTTCAACACCCCTCACGCGGCACGCGGCACGCGCAGTGGTAGTCGCCCACATGAGTCGGCACCGGTCTCAAACAGGGTAGGTTGGATGGGGCTGCTCAGCAAAGAAGTCAGCTTGTCAATCGGACGTGTGGTTGCAGAGATATGAGCTTCTCAAAAGCGTCGCCACGGGCCGGGCCGGGCCGCTCATAATCAGATTTGTCCCATATACCACGGAAAGACGAGCAAGCGCTTCGCGCTCGCTCGTAATAAATGTGTCAACCGAGCCGCCCAAGACTACCTCACAGTAACTTTGATTGCCTGAACCATGCCTGAACCATGCCTGAACCATGCCTGAACTATTGCCATCTGACGTCACGACCAATCAGAGAGCAGAATTCTAAATTACGTAAATATACTTATTTATTTTAAATACTAACAATTTGGAGGAATTTATAGTAAAGTTATAGTAGTTTTTTTTTATAAATAATTAATTTGCCTTTTATCAAATACATAAAAAAAAACAGTGGGTTAGGCAACCTGCGACCAGTCCATTGGAATGTGTGCTCGTGTTCGCTGTTTGACGGTGAAACACCCATCACGAGATGCAATTTATCGTAATATTGAACGTTACGAGTTGACTCTGTGAAGGGGAAAATCTGACAAAGTGAGACTGGGAAAAATATGTATACCAGAATACCTAATACCAGGAGGCATATTTTAGATTGGCAGATATTCGTATGTCCTTGGACATTGGTTTGTTATCTGTGCAGGATGCACCTGTTTGATACCAATACATTATTGTAAAGCAACTGAGTTTTTACCTTTTTTGAAATAGCTGAGTACTTTCCCATATTTGTTTTGCAACACAGGATGGATGTTGTACAGTGAAATTCGACTAGAAGGGCATTCCCAGATTGATAACATTGTACTGGTTCAATGCTGTGGTCCTCTGACGAACATGATCTCAGAGGATCAGATGGATACCATTGTACTGTTTCAATGCTGTGGTCCTCTGACGAACATTATCTCAGAGGATCAGATGGATAACATTGTACTGTTTCAATGCTGTGGTCCTCTGACGAACATGATCTCAGAGGATCAGATAGATAACATATCAGATGGATAACATTGTACTGTTTCAATGCTGTGGTCCTCTGACGAACATGATCTCAGAGGATCAGATGGATAACATATCAGATGGATAACATTGTACTGTTTCAATGCTGTGGTCCTCTGACGAACATGATCTCAGAGGATCAGATGGATAACATATCAGATGGATAACATTGTACTGTTTCAATGCTGTGGTCCTCTGACGAACATGATCTCAGAGGATCAGATGGATAACATCAGATGGATAACATTGTACTGTTTCAATGCTGTGGTCCTCTGACGAACATGCTCTCAGAGGATCAGATGGATAACATTGTACTGTTTCAATGCTGTGGTCCTCTGACGAACATGATCTCAGAGGATTAGATGGATACCATTGTACTGTTTCAATGCTGTGGTCCTCTGACGAACATTATCTCAGAGGATCAGATGGATAACATTGTACTGTTTCAATGCTGTGGTCCTCTGACGAACATGATCTCAGAGGATCAGATGGATAACATTGTACTGTTTCAATGCTGTGGTCCTCTGACGAACATGATCTCAGAGGATCAGATGGATAACATATCAGATGGATAACATTGTACTGTTTCAATGCTGTGGTCCTCTGACGAACATGATCTCAGAGGATCAGATGGATAACATATCAGATGGATAACATTGTACTGTTTCAATGCTGTGGTCCTCTTACGAACATGATCTCAGAGGATCAGATGGATAACATATCAGATGGATAACATTGTACTGGTTCAATGCTGTGGTCCTCTGACCAACATGATCTCAGAGGATCAGATGGATAACATCAGATGGATAGCATTGTACTGTTTCAATGCTGTGGTCCTCTGACGAACATGATCTCAGAGGATCAGATAGATAACATATCAGATGGATAACATTGTACTGGTTCAATGTTGTGGTCCTCTGACAAACATGATCTCAGAGGATCAGATGGATAACATATCAGATGGATAACATTGTACTGTTTCAATGCTGTGGTCCTCTGACCAACATGATCTCAGAGGATCAGATGGATAACATATCAGATGGATAACATTGTACTGTTTCAATGCTGTGGTCCTCTGACGAACATGATCTCAGAGGATCAGATGGATAACATTGTACTGTTTCAATGATGTGGTCCTCTGACGAACATGATCTCAGAGGATCAGATGGATAACATTGTACTGTTTCAATGCTGTGGTCCTCTGACGAACATGATCTCAGAGGATCAGATGGATAACATATCAGATGGTTAACATTGTACTGTTTCAATGCTGTGGTCCTCTGACGAACATGATCTCAGAGGATCAGATGGATAACATATCAGATGGATAACATTGTACTGTTTCAATGCTGTGGTCCTCTGACCAACATGATCTCAGAGGATCAGATGGATAACATATCAGATGGATAACATTGTACTGTTTCAATGCTGTGGTCCTCTGACCAACATGATATCAGAGGATCAGATGGATAACATTGTACTGTTTCAATGCTGTGGTCCTCTGACGAACATGATCTCAGAGGATCAGATGGATAACATTGTACTGTTTCAATGCTGTGGTCCTCTGACGAACATGCTCTCAGAGGATCAGATGGATAACATTGTACTGTTTCAATGCTGTGGTCCTCTGACGAACATGATCTCAGAGGATCAGATAGATAACATATCAGATGGATAACATTGTACTAGTTCAATGCTGTGGTCCTCTGACGAACATGATCTCAGAGGATCAGATGGATAACATATCAGATGGATAACATTGTACTGGTTCAATGCTGTGGTCCTCTGACGAACATGATCTCAGAGGATCAGATGGATAACATATCAGATGGATAACATTGTACTGTTTCAATGCTGTGGTCCTCTGACGAACATGATCTCAGAGGATCAGATGGATAACATTGTACTGTTTCAATGCTGCGGTCCTCTGACGAACATGATCTCAGAGGATCAGATGGATAACATCAGATGGATAACATTGTACTGTTTCAATGCTGTGGTCCCCTGACGAACATGATCTCAGAGGATCAGATGGATAACATTGTACTGTTTCAATGCTGTGGTCCTCTGACGAACATGATCTCAGAGGATCAGATGGATAACATATCAGATGGATAACATTGTACTGTTTCAATGCTGTGGTCCTCTGACCAACATGATCTAAGAGGATCAGATGGATAACATATCAGATGGATAACATTGTACTGTTTCAATGCTGTGGTCCTCTGACGAACATGATCTCAGAGGATCAGATGGATAACATCAGATGGATAACATTGCACTGTTTCAATGCTGTGGTCCTCTGACGAACATGATCTCAGAGGATCAGATGGATAACATTGTACTGTTTCAATGCTGTGGTCATCTGACCAACATGATCGCAGAGGATCAGATGGATAACATCAGATGGATAACATTGTACTGTTTCAATGCTGTGGTCCTCTGACGAACATGATCTCAGAGGATCAGATGGATAACATTGTACTGTTCCAATGCTGTGGTCCTCTAACGAACATGATCTCAGAGGATCAGATGGATAACATTGTACTGTTTCAATGCTGTGGTCCTCTGACGAACATGATCTCAGAGGATCAGATGGATAGCATATCAGATGGATAACATTGTACTGGTTCAATGCTGTGGTCCTCTGACGAACATGATCTCAGAGTATCAGATGGATAGCATATCAGATGGATAACATTGTACTGTTTCAATGCTGTGGTCCTCTGACCAACATGATCTCAGAGGATCAGATGGATAACATTGTACTGTTTCAATGCTGTGGTCCTCTGACGAACATGATCTCAGAGGATCAGATGGATAACATATCAGATGGATAACATTGTACTGTCTCAATGCTGTGGTCTTCTGACCAACATGATCGCCAGAGGATCAGATGGATAACATTGTACTGTTTCAATGTTGTGGTCCTCTGACGAACATGATCTCAGAGGATCAGATGGATAACATTGTACTGTTTCAATGCTGTGGTCCTCTGACGAACATTATCTCAGAGGATCAGATGGATAACATTGTACTATTTCAATGCTGTGGTCCTCTGACGAACATGATCTCAGAGGATCAGATGGATAACATATCAGATGGATAACATTGTACTGTTTCAATGCTGTGGTCCTCTGACGAACATGATCTCAGAGGATCAGATGGATAACATTGTACTGTTTCAATGCTGTGGTCCTCTGACGAACATGATCTCAGAGGATCAGATGGATAACATATCAGCTGGATAACATTGTGCTGTTTCAATGCTGTGGTCCTCTGACCAACATGATCTAAGAGGATCAGATGGATAACATATCAGATGGATAACATTGTACTGTTTCAATGCTGTGGTCCTCTGACGAACATGATCTCAGAGGATCAGATGGATAACATCAGATGGATAACATTGTACTGTTTCAATGCTGTGGTCCTCTGACGAACATGATCTCAGAGGATCAGATGGATAACATTGTACTGTTTCAATGCTGTGGTCATCTGACCAACATGATCGCAGAGGATCAGATGGATAACATCAGATGGATAACATTGTACTGTTTCAATGCTGTGGTCCTCTGACGAACATGATCTCAGAGGATCAGATGGATAACATTGTACTGTTTCAATGCTGTGGTCCTCTAACGAACATGATCTCAGAGGATCAGATGGATAACATTGTACTGTTTCAATGCTGTGGTCCTCTGACGAACATGATCTCAGAGGATCAGATGGATAACATATCAGATGGATAACATTGTACTGGTTCAATGCTGTGGTCCTCTGACGAACATGATCTCAGAGGATCAGATGGATAGCATATCAGATGGATAACATTGTACTGTTTCAATGCTGTGGTCCTCTGACCAACATGATCTCAGAGGATCAGATGGATAACATTGTACTGTTTCAATGCTGTGGTCCTCTGACGAACATGATCTCAGAGGATCAGATGGATAACATATCAGATGGATAACATTGTACTGTCTCAATGCTGTGGTCTTCTGACCAACATGATTGCCAGAGGATCAGATGGATAACATTGTACTGTTTCAATGTTGTGGTCCTCTGACGAACATGATCTCAGAGGATCAGATGGATAACATTGTACTGTTTCAATGCTGTGGTCCTCTGACGAACATTATCTCAGAGGATCAGATGGATAACATTGTACTATTTCAATGCTGTGGTCCTCTGACGAACATGATCTCAGAGGATCAGATGGATAACATATCAGATGGATAACATTGTACTGTTTCAATGCTGTGGTCCTCTGACGAACATGATCTCAGAGGATCAGATGGATAACATTGTACTGTTTCAATGCTGTGGTCCTCTGACGAACATGATCTCAGAGGATCAGATGGATAACATATCAGATGGATAACATTGTGCTGTTTCAATGCTGTGGTCCTCTGACCAACATGATCTAAGAGGATCAGATGGATAACATATCAGATGGATAACATTGTACTGTTTCAATGCTGTGGTCCTCTGACGAACATGATCTCAGAGGATCAGATGGATAACATATCAGATGGATAACATTGTACTGTTTCAATGCTGTGGTCCTCTGACGAACATGATCTCAGAGGATCAGATGGATAACATTGTACTGTTTCAATGCTGTGGTCATCTGACCAACATGATCGCAGAGGATCAGATGGATAACATCAGATGGATAACATTGTACTGTTTCAATGCTGTGGTCCTCTGACGAACATGATCTCAGAGGATCAGATGGATAACATTGTACTGTTTCAATGCTGTGGTCCTCTAACGAACATGATCTCAGAGGATCAGATGGATAACATTGTACTGTTTCAATGCTGTGGTCCTCTGACGAACATGATCTCAGAGGATCAGATGGATAACTTATCAGATGGATAACATTGTACTGGTTCAATGCTGTGGTCCTCTGACGAACATGATCTCAGAGGATCAGATGGATAGCATATCAGATGGATAACATTGTACTGTTTCAATGCTGTGGTCCTCTGACCAACATGATCTCAGAGGATCAGATGGATAACATTGTACTGTTTCAATGCTGTGGTCCTCTGACGAACATGATCTCAGAGGATCAGATGGATAACATATCAGATGGATAACATTGTACTGTCTCAATGCTGTAGTCTTCTGACCAACATGATCGCCAGAGGATCAGATGGATAACATTGTACTGTTTCAATGTTGTGGTCCTCTGACGAACATGATCTCAGAGGATCAGATGGATAACATATCAGATGGATAACATTGTACTGTTTCAATGCTGTGGTCCTCTGACGAACATGATCTCAGAGGATCAGATGGATAACATTGTACTGTTTCAATGCTGTGGTCCTCTGACGAACATTATCTCAGAGGATCAGATGGATAACATTGTACTGTTTCAATGCTGTGGTCCTCTGACGAACATGATCTCAGAGGATCAGATGGATAACATATCAGATGGATAACATTGTACTGTTTCAATGCTGTGGTCCTCTGACGAACATGATCTCAGAGGATCAGATGGATAACATATCAGATGGATAACATTGTACTGTTGCAATGCTGTGGTCCTCTGACGAACATGATCTCAGAGGATCAGATGGATAACATTGTACTGTTTCAATGCTGTGGTCCTCTGACGAACATGATCTCATAGGATCAGATGGATAACATATCAGATGGATAACATTGTACTGTTTCAATGCTGTGGTCCTCTGACGAACATGATCTCAGAGGATCAGATGGATAACATATCAGATGGATAACATTGTACTGTTTCAATGCTGTGGTCCTCTGACGAACATGATCTCAGAGGATCAGATGGATAACATTGTATTGTTTCAATGCTGTGGTCCTCTGACGAACATGATCTCAGAGGATCAGATGGATAACATTGTACTGTTTCAATGCTGTGGTCCTCTGACGAACATTATCTCAGAGGATCAGATGGATAACATCAGATGGATAACATTGTACTGTTTCAATGCTGTGGTCCTCTGACGAACATGATCTCAGAGGATCAGATGGATAACATATCAGATGGATACCATTGTACTGTTTCAATGCTGTGGTCCTCTGACGAACATGATCTCAGAGGATCAGATGGATAACATCAGATGGATAACATTGTACTGTTTCAATGCTGTGGTCCTCTGACCAACATGATCTCAGAGGATCAGATGGATAACATATCAGATGGATAACATTGTACTGTTTCAATGCTGTGGTCCTCTGACCAACATGATCTCAGAGGATCAGATGGATAACATATCAGATGGATAACATTGTACTGTTTCAATGCTGTGGTCCTCTGACGAACATGATCTCAGAGGATCAGATGGATAGCATTGTACTGGTTCAATGCTGTGGTCCTCTGACGAACATGATCTCAGAGGATCAGATGGATAACATTGTACTGTTTCAATGTTGTGGTCCTCTGACGAACATGATATCAGAGGATCAGATGGATAACATTGTACTGTTTCAATGCTGTGGTCCTCTGACGAACATGATCTCAGAGGATCAGATGGATAACATTGTACTGTTTCAATGCTGTGGTCCTCTGACCAACATGATATCAGAGGATCAGATGGATAACATTGTACTGTTTCAATGCTGTGGTCCTCTGACGAACATGATCTCAGAGGATCAGATGGATAACATTGTACTGGTTCAATGCTGTGGTCCTCTGACGAACATGATCTCAGAGGATCGGATGGATAACATTGTACTGTTTCAATGCTGTGGTCCTCTGACGAACATGATCTCAGAGGATCAGATGGATAACATATCAGATGGATAACATTGTACTGTTTCAATGCTGTGGTCCTCTGACGAACATGATCTCAGAGAATCAGATGGATAACATATCAGATGGATAACATTGTACTGTTTCAATGCTGTGGTCCTCTGACGAACATGATCTCAGAGGATCAGATGGATAACATTGTACTGTTTTGATGCTGTGGTCCTCTGACGAACATGATCTCAGAGGATCAGATTGATAACATTGTACTGGTTCAATGCTGTGGTCCTCTGACGAACATGATCTCAGAGGATCAGATGGATAACATATCAGATGGATAGCATTGTACTGTTTCAATGCTGTGGTCCTCTGACGAACATGATCTCAGAGGATCAGATGGATAACATCAGATGGATAACATTGTACTGTTTCAATGCTGTGGTCCTCTGACGAACATGATCTCAGAGGATCAGATGGATAACATATCAGATGGATAACATTGTACTGTTGCAATGCTGTGGTCCTCTGACGAACATGATCTCAGAGGATCAGATGGACAACATATCAGATGGATAACATTGTACTGTTTCAATGCTGTGGTCCTCTGACGAACATGATCTCAGAGGATCAGATGGATAACATATCAGATGGATAGCATTGTACTGTTTCAATGCTGTGGTCCTCTGACAAACATGATCTCAGAGGATCAGATGGATAGCATTGTACTGTTTCAATGCTGTGGTCCTCTGACGAACATGATCTCGGAGGATCATATGGATAACATATCAGATGGATAACATTGTACTGTTTCAATGCTGTGGTCCTCTGACGAACATGATCTCAGAGGATCAGATGGATAACATTTTACTGTTTCAATGCTGTGGTCCTCTGACGAACATGATCTCAGAGGATCAGATGGATAACATATCAGATGGATAACATTGTACTGTTTCAATGCTGTGGTCCTCTGACGAACATGATCTCAGAGGATCAGATGGATAACATATCAGATGGATAACATTGTACTGTTTCAATGCTGTGGTCCTCTGACGAACATGATCTCAGAGGATCAGATGGATAACATTGTACTGTTTCAATGCTGTGGTCCTCTGACGAACATGATCTCATAGGATCAGATGGATAACATATCAGATGGATAACATTGTACTGTTTCAATGCTGTGGTCCTCTGACGAACATGATCTCAGAGGATCAGATGGATAACATATCAGATGGATAACATTGTACTGTTTCAATGCTGTGGTCCTCTGACGAACATGATCTCAGAGGATCAGATGGATAACATTGTACTGTTTCAATGCTGTGGTCCTCTGACGAACATGATCTCAGAGGATCAGATGGATAACATTGTACTGTTTCAATGCTGTGGTCCTCTGACGAACATTATCTCAGAGGATCAGATGGATAACATCAGATGGATAACATTGTACTGTTTCAATGCTGTGGTCCTCTGACGAACATGATCTCAGAGGATCAGATGGATAACATATCAGATGGATAACATTGTACTGTTTCAATGCTGTGGTCCTCTGACCAACATGATCTCAGAGGATCAGATGGATAACATATCAGATGGATAACATTGTACTGTTTCAATGCTGTGGTCCTCTGACGAACATGATCTCAGAGGATCAGATGGATAGCATTGTACTGGTTCAATGCTGTGGTCCTCTGACGAACATGATCTCAGAGGATCAGATGGATAACATTGTACTGTTTCAATGTTGTGGTCCTCTGACGAACATGATATCAGAGGATCAGATGGATAACATTGTACTGTTTCAATGCTGTGGTCCTCTGACGAACATGATCTCAGAGGATCAGATGGATAACATTGTACTGTTTCAATGCTGTGGTCCTCTGACCAACATGATATCAGAGGATCAGATGGATAACATTGTACTGTTTCAATGCTGTGGTCCTCTGACGAACATGATCTCAGAGGATCAGATGGATAACATTGTACTGGTTCAATGCTGTGGTCCTCTGACGAACATGATCTCAGAGGATCGGATGGATAACATTGTACTGTTTCAATGCTGTGGTCCTCTGACGAACATGATCTCAGAGGATCAGATGGATAACATATCAGATGGATAACATTGTACTGTTTCAATGCTGTGGTCCTCTGACGAACATGATCTCAGAGAATCAGATGGATAACATATCAGATGGATAACATTGTACTGTTTCAATGCTGTGGTCCTCTGACGAACATGATCTCAGAGGATCAGATGGATAACATTGTACTGTTTTGATGCTGTGGTCCTCTGACGAACATGATCTCAGAGGATCAGATTGATAACATTGTACTGGTTCAATGCTGTGGTCCTCTGACGAACATGATCTCAGAGGATCAGATGGATAACATATCAGATGGATAGCATTGTACTGTTTCAATGCTGTGGTCCTCTGACGAACATGATCTCAGAGGATCAGATGGATAACATATCAGATGGATAACATTGTACTGTTTCAATGCTGTGGTCCTCTGACGAACATGATCTCAGAGGATCAGATGGATAACATATCAGATGGATAACATTGTACTGTTTCAATGCTGTGGTCCTCTGACGAACATGATCTCAGAGGATCAGATGGACAACATATCAGATGGATAACATTGTACTGTTTCAATGCTGTGGTCCTCTGACGAACATGATCTCAGAGGATCAGATGGATAACATATCAGATGGATAGCATTGTACTGTTTCAATGCTGTGGTCCTCTGACAAACATGATCTCAGAGGATCAGATGGATAGCATTGTACTGTTTCAATGCTGTGGTCCTCTGACGAACATGATCTCGGAGGATCATATGGATAACATCAGATGGATAACATTGTACTGTTTCAATGCTGTGGTCCTCTGACGAACATGATCTCAGAGGATCAGATGGATAACATATCAGATGGATAACGTTGTACTGTTTCAATGCTGTGGTCCTCTGACGAACATGATCTCAGAGGATCAGATGGATAACATATCAGATGGATAACATTGTACTGTTTCAATGCTGTGGTCCTCTGACGAACATGATCTCAGAGGATCAGATGGATAACATATCAGATGGATAGCATTGTACTGTTTCAATGCTGTGGTCCTCTGACAAACATGATCTCAGAGGATCAGATGGATAGCATTGTACTGTTTCAATGCTGTGGTCCTCTGACGAACATGATCTCGGAGGATCATATGGATAACATATCAGATGGATAACATTGTACTGTTTCAATGCTGTGGTCCTCTGACGAATATGATCTCAGAGGATCAGATGGATAACATCAGATGGATAACATTGTACTGTTTCAATGCTGTGGTCCTCTGACGAACATGATCTCAGAGGATCAGAAGTAGGTCTGGTGTCCCAGTCTTACGGCGTGCTTTGATTCACAAAGCACATGCACCTGGTTTGTTATGTTGCGAGCAAGGCTTTTACTTGTCCGTAATAAGAGCAATGGGGCACCACAATACATTTCCCGCCGCTAGAGGCGCTGATGATCAACTGCTACCAAGCGGACCGGCGTCTGTGCGTCAGAGTATAGGGCGCATTGTTTGCGGCGGAGTTTTGAAGGGGTTACAGTGGTACAGATGTGTTCAAACTTATACGAAATGTAGGTGTCTATGACTGTATTCGAAACCTGAAAGCATTTCTCGTTGAGGTCAATCGTTTGACATCGGGAGGTGAAAGAGTGCCCGCGAGGTCAGCGAGGTCAAATCTTGGGTACCGCATAACTTTTTCCCTAAAGAACTTACCGAAGTCGTTTCAACGGCTAAATATTCCCACCAGCCTATAGACGGTGCACAAAGAGTGATCTGACCGCCCCTGGTCACCGGTTGACCTTAGGTCCAGTAGCGTACCCAGGATTCGCTCCAGGAGGGGGCAACTTTTGCTCAGGGGGCATAAAGTACCCCCACCAAAAAAAAATATAACCGGATTTGCCCACTATATTTTTAAAAGGGCATATCTTCACATTTTTCTCTTTAAAAAAATCGACCAAAGGGGGGCACGTACAGACCTTCAGGGGAGCAATCGCTCCGTTTGTCCCCCCCCCCCCCCCCCCTGTGTACTCCTATGCTTAGGTCACAACATAAGTTACCATTATGGCCTATGGGAGAATGACGGGTACTGCATCCGTTTGTCCCCCCCTCCGTTTGCCCCCCCCCCCCTTAATCACTTAGAGAACCCATTCCACCACCATCGCATTCCCTTTAACTCACCGAAGGTGCACAACGCAAGAATTGACCCCTCCAGGTCACCGTTTGACCTCAGGTCACTTGGAAAGGCGCTAATATCCATTTAACGAGCCGTCCAAATACGTATTCGTTGTTTACCGGTCGATTGTGCTCAAACTTATACGAAATGTTGGTGTCTATGAGTGTATTCTAACCCTGAAATCATTTCATGCCATAGGCGTACATAAGGGGGGGAGTGGCAAACGGGGAAATTGCCTCCCCCCCTGAAAGTCTGTACCCCCTTTGGTCCCTTTGGTCAAAAAAAAATGATTTTTTGATTTTTTTAAAAGAAAAAACTGAAAATATGCCCTTTTTAAAAATATAGTAGGCCAAATCCGGTGAGTTTTTTTGTGGGGGTACTTATGCCCCCTGAGTAAAAATTGCCCCCTCCTGGAGCGAATCCTGGGTATGCTACTGTTTCACGCTGAGGTAAATCGTTGACCTCGGGAGGTCAAAGAGTGCCCGCGAGGTCAAATATCTGATACCGCATAATTTTGTCCCTAAAGTACTTATCGAAGTCGCTTCAACGGCTAAATACTCACACCAGCCTATAGACGGTGCACAACGAGTGATCTGACCGCCCCTGGTCACCGGTTGACCTCAGGTCACAACATAAGTTACCATTATGGCCTATGGGAGAATGACGGAGTACCGCATAATTGTTTTCCAAAAATCACTTAGAAACACCATTCTACCACCATCGCCTTCCCTTTAACCCTCGCCCGGGTAGGGCAAAATCACTACGTGTTCGGGTAGGGGGGGGGGTACGACCCCCCCCCCCTTAGCGTTTCGCCCCTAATTGAGCTAGAGCTTCGCGTCAAAGACGAGCGTGTTGCTTGTTACAATTTTAAGGAAAAGGTTATGCCGTACCCAACATTTTACATTGCAGGCACTCTTTGACCTCCCGAGGTCAAACGATTGACCTCAGCGATAAATGCTTTCAGGGTTCGAATCCACTCATAGACACTAACATTTTGTATAAGTTTGAACACAATCGGCCGGTAAACAACGAGTCCGTATTTGGACGGCTCGTTAAATGGATATTAGCGCCTTTCCAGGTGACCTGAGGTCAAACGGTGACCTGGATAGGTCAAGTCTTGCGTTGTGCACCTTCGGTGGGATAAAGGAAAGGCGATGGTAGAAGAATGGGTTGTCTAAGTGATTTTGGGGGAAAATATGCTATACCCCGTCATTCTCCCATAGGCCATAATAGTAACTTATGTTGTGCCCTGAGGTTAACCGGTGGCCAGGGGCGGTCAGATTACTCGTTGTGCACCGTCTATAGGCTGGTGGGAATATTTATCCGTTGAAACTACTTCGATAAGTACTTTAGGGAAAAGGTTATGCGATGCTCGATATTTGACCTCGCGGGCACTCTTGACCTCCCGAGGTCAAACGACTGACCTCCGCGAGACATGCTTTCAGATTTCGAATACACTTATAGACACCAACCTTTCGTATAAGTTTGAACACATAAGTTTGAACCACTATAACCCCTCCAAAACTCCGCCGTAAACAATGCGCCCTACACTCTGGACGCACAGCCGCCGGTCCGCTTGGTAGCAGTTGATCATCAGCGCCATCTACAATAGGTTCAATTGTGGAATGTGGTGCCCCATTGATTTATTGATCGAGTCGATCAACTGTAAAAGAAGACAAAGTTAACGATTATCTAAAGGGAGTCGGTCAGTTATGAGTTAAAGCATAACGATCATATAGAAGGTGCGCATTTAATACTGACGACTCCAAATCACGGGTAAACGTGAAATGTTCGGATAATTGGTATGGTGTCTTGCTTAGATATATTTACCAGTTTTTTTTCTTCTGAAGCTGAAAACAATAGCAAGTCCCGAACTGCGTCTAACTTCGTGTACGATTAGTGTCAAACTTATCCGGAAGTGACTTGCTGACGCAGCATGCTGCTCTGATTGAAATGGTCAAAAATGCCTAGATGTAATATTGTCAGATGTAATATTCCATGTTCAGTATACAATGTACGTGCAGTATGTGGCTGTGGCCATCTCTGGCTATGACATGTTGTAAAAGTGTATTAGGCCACCTCCACCAGAGGTGGTGCCGTTCCGACTGCAGCCCTCCAGCGCTTCCCCTTGTGTCCCATTTTACTTCACTGCAGCCCTCCAGCGCTTACTCGTGCTGTGTCCCATTTCAGACTGCTGAAATGCTCGCTGTATAATGGGAAAACGCAAGCGTGGCTCTGTGAACCCGTTCAAAAAGGACAAGGAGCGAGCGAGCAAGAAGGGAAACCCCATCTACCGGGTGGCCGGTGCTGGACTGAAAAAAGGAGGTGAAGGGCTGAAGGGCCGGCCCGGCTCCAAAAAGGAGGTGAGTCAGTTGTCTCGGCGGCCGGCCGGAAGAGTTCTAAACTCACCGGCGGCGGCCGGCCGGGAGAGTTATAAACTCACCGGCGGCGGTCGGCCGGGAGAGTTATAAACTCACCGGCGGCGGCCGGCTGGGAGAGCTCACCGGCGGCGGCCGGCTGGGAGAGCTCACCGGCGGCGGCCGGCTGGGAGAGCTCACCGGCGGCGGCCGGCCGGGAGAGTTATAAGCTCACCGGCGGCGGCCGGCCGGGAGAGTTATAAGCTCACCGGCGGCGGCCGGCCGGGAGAGTTATAAGCTCACCGGCGGCGGCCGGCCGGGAGAGTTATAAGCTCACCGGCGGTGGCCGGCCGGGAGAGTTCTAAACTCACCGGCTTCATTGGCTGGGGTCTCAGCCGAACGCCATTGGCTGGGGGGGGGGGGGGGGGGGGGGGGGGTTAAGGCATGGTCGTCAGCAGGGTGGAAATGAAAAATTCCAGATTTCATAAATTGTCAGGGTGGATTAGTATGTAGTAAGCAATTCTGAACAACTTTTCTATCTTCGGTTTTTGGATTTCATTAATTCCTGACTAACCTTAAATCCATTTTTCGGCTACATGTTCGGGCGGCCATTATGCATGGTCGTCATGGTTGTGAAGATAAAAAATCCGGATTTCGAAAATGGCGAGGGTGGATTCGTATAGAGGGCCCCTCTGTCGGCCTGAGGAAACCCTCTGTCGGCCTGAGGAGACCCTCTGTCGGCCTGAGGGGTCCTCTGTCAGCATGAGGGGCCCTCTGTCAGCATGAGGGGCCCTCCGTCGGCCTGAGGGGACCCTCTGTCCGTCTGTCGGCCTGAGGGGCCCTCTGTTGGCCCGCGGGGGCCTTCGGTCAGCTTGAGGGGGCATTCGTTTGGCTTGAGAGACCTCAGTCGGCCTAAGCGGCTCCAGGTCGGCTTGAGGGGCCCTAAGTGCATGTAGGGCCCCTGAAGCCGACCTAGATAGAGCACATTAGGCCGACTGAAGTATCAAGCCAAACGAATGCCCCCTCAAGCTGACCGAAGGCCCCCACGGGCCAACAGAGGGTCCTTTCAGGCCGACAGAGGGCCCTCAGGCCGTCAAATGACTCCCAAAGCCGACCAAGGCCCTTCAAGCTGACTAAAACCCCTCAAGTCGACCAAAATATGCTCCTTCAAGCCGACCGAGCATCTGCATATTCAGTGCGCATGAGCATACATAAATTCAGCCAATTGGTCGTTACAGCGATTTACCCATCATCAGCGCTTGCTGGTCCGTTGAACGGCAGCCGAGTGTCCTGAGGACCAAACATGTTTTCAAAAACTGGATTTAAGGTAGTCAGGAATTCATTTTATTGAAAACCCGAAAATGAAAAAGTTGTTCAGAACTGGTTACTACATACCGATCCACCCTCGCAATTTTCCGAATCGGAAATCAATTATGACGACCATGCCTACGGGGGGGGGGGGGTCGCCGCCCCCTGGTTATCTTCCGAACCAATAACCGCAGCGAGACGCGCAAGGCAGCGATCGAAAGCTCTCAATGAGACGCATCCAAAGCATACACGAAATTGTCAAAATAAGGTCACATGTCAGGTCACGGTCAGGTCAAAGGTAAAAATTGAGATATTTGAGTTTTTGGGCCATACTTTACATCCAAAGCGACTATTATCGCACAAAGTGCTCTCAAAGGTATAATGCACATTGCATATCCCGCATAAGCAAAAGTGAAATTGTAAGCAAAGGTCAATGTCGGGTCACAAAAGATCACAGGTATACGAAAGCCATGCGACACTTGTATGGGTTATTTAACACGTATAATTCGATAGTAGCAGTCATTTTCACAACCTGACACCATATAAGGTCAAGGTCAGGTAACATAAGGTCAAACTTTGAAATTGATAAATCCGAATAGAAAAGGCACGTGTCTAGACCAGTTTTGTCTCAGAAATACAGTCCTGGGATTTATTTGTTTGTATCTGGTCACTAAAAAAAATGTAATTTCAAAATATGACGTCATGAGTTACTCATACTTAGGGAGCGATGTCAGTCAAAAATAAAGATATGCTTTTAAATTTGATTTGGATATTGTTCACATGTGGTTCTTCAACATATCTTCCGGTTTTTGAAAATGTTTGGAAATGTTTATTTTGATTGAATGAAGAAAAAATTTGGGGGGGGGGTGTCAAAAACCAACATTTTCAAAAATCCGAGTTAGCCATTTTGTAGCTCTTGCCATTTGCTATCTTTTGGCGTTTCTCGATTGCATTTTACTTCAAATATGGCATTTGTAAGGCCTGCTAAAGTTTAGCTGAATTTTGTGTCAAACTCGTGTGTAGTGACGTCACTAAATTCGCTATATTTCGAGGGCGAAAAAAATCGACGAAATTTCTTCATTTTTGCACAGAAGATATATAATTGATGTAGGAGAAGGTACTTGAAGTTTCACGTCGATAGCGCTATTAGTTTTTGAGCTATTGCGAAAGTTCGTCAGGGGGGGGGGCGAACCCCCCCCCCCCCCCCCCCCCAGATAATGGCGGGTCAAGTGAACAGAATCTCAACACCACTAAGCAATAACATCAGTCTGTCCACCAATTTTGCATCCGACATATTTTTATTTGTGGCCTTAACAAATACAGAGCGCACTAAAATGTTCTAAAAGTATGCTAAAGTTACCCCGACTGACGGTAGCTTTGGTATAAGATATTGATAGTTCCAGCGCCGTAATCACTATAGATTGTGCCGGCGTTGTGTGTGTGTGTGTTGTCAGGTAAACCTGCATGACTGTACTTTGGTAATCAGCTGGGCCGGTGTTGTGTGTGTGTTGTCAGGTGAACCTGCATGACTGTACTTTGGTAATCAGCTGGGCCGGTGTTGTGTGTGTGTTGTCAGGTGAACCTGCATAACCGAGCTTTGGTAATCAGCTGGGCCGGTGTTGTGTGTGTGTTGTCAGGTGAACCTGCATAACCGAGCTCTGGTGATCAGCTGGCCCGGTGTTGTGTGTGTGTTGTCAGGTGAACCTGCATAACCGAGCTTTGGTAATCAGCTGGGCCGGTGTTGTGTGTGTGTTGTCAGGTGAACCTGCATAACCGAGCTCTGGTGATCAGCTGGGCCGGTGTTGTGTGTGTGTTGTCAGGTGAACCTGCATAACCGAGCTTTGGTGATCAGCTGGGCCGGTGTTGTGTGTGTGTGTGTTGTCAGGTGAACCTGCATAACCGAGCTCTGGTGGAGGCGTTGGACCAGCAGCTAGGTCAGCAGCAGCAGCAGGCGGCGTTGAAGAAGTCTCAGAAGCAGCAGCCGGAGCCGGCTGCGACCCGCCCGGCGCCGCCGCAGGAGGGGGAGCAGACGGTGGACGAGCGGGTGGAGGAGCTGTCGGAGACGCTGCAGCAGGCGTAGTGGGCGGGTCAGCGTAGGATCGGACAGTCTGCCGCCAGCCGTATTCACAGCAGGCGCCGCTGGCCACTGAACAGTCATGGAGAACGACATCCTGGACTGTCTGGAGGAGCTGCAGTACGACGGGCCGTGCTCGGAGGCGGCGTCACTGTCGGCAGCCGTGGCCGACGGGCCGCAGTCGGCCGAGTTCCGCCGTCTGATCTGCTGGCTCACGGACCAGCTGGTGCCCCTCTGCGGTCTGGAGGAAACCGCCTCTGCAGAGTCCGGCGCTGACGATTTCCAGCTGGAGCTGAGCGGCGTGCTGCGCGAGCTGCGCTGTCCGCACGCGGCGCTGCTGGACGGGCCCACCCAGCAGCGGCTGGCGGCGCGGCCCGCCCGCCTCCTGCTGCTCGACTTCCTCTGCGGCGAGCTGCAGGCGGCGCGCATGCTCGCGGCGGACGCGCCGGTCTCCGACGGCGCCGCGCCGACCGAGACGCCCACTGCGGCCGCCCTGAAGAAGACTCTGCTGGCGCTCAACTTCCCCAAGCCGCCGGCGCAGATCACGCCGGGCCAGCTGTTCTCCAAGGTGGCGCAGAAGCTGGAGGGCACGGCCCGCGCGGCGCCGGCCGAGCTGCTCTGCAAGCCGCTGTGGGGCGGCGAGCTGAGCGGCGACCAGTGGCGCCGCCTGGAGGCCACGCTCGGCGAGCTCCATCACGAGTACCGGCTGCGGCGCGAGATGCTGCTGAAGCGGCTCGACGTGACGGTGCAGAGTTTCCGCTGGTCGCCGCGCGCCCAGCAGCTCCAGGAGCAGGTGCTAGCAGCATTCGGCCCGCGGAGGGCGGCGCTCTCCCGCGAGCCGGCAGTGCGGCTGGCCCACCTGCTGGCGGCGCGCACCGACCTGGCCGTGCAGGAGCGCACCTGCAGCAGCCAGGTGCGGCGCAACACGCGCACCGGCCTCAACCGGGTGGTGATCGGCCCGGTGCCGGACCGCGGCGGCCGGCCCAACGAGCAGCGCGCGCCGCCAAAAGAGATGCCCAGCTGGAAGGCCAGGGAGGCCGGCCCGCCACAGGGCGGCCGCGGGGGATACCGAGGTGGCGGCGGCGGCGGCGGCGGCGGATACCGCGGCGGCGGCGGAGGAGTGGGGGACGGCCGCGGCGGCAGCAGGGCCGGAGGGGAGTACCGCGGCGGAGGCCGGGGCGGCGGCAGGGGCCGCGGCGGTCGGGTGCAGGGGGCCGGCTGGACCCGAGGCGGCGGCAGAGGGCGGTAGGGGCTGACCGTCTGAGTGACTGGCAACTGACGAAACCTCACTGACCTCCCTGGCAACTGATCTGCCCCTGCTTATTATAGTATGATTGGCCTGACCTTACGCTTTGTTTCGTTTGTTAATACAGCACCGTGACAAAGCACCGCTATTTTTTAGGGTTCGAATGGAAAGGGTAAGTATTGGACAGGGGACGATACAAGGTGGTCATTACAGGTCAACATACCACGCTGACAGACCTCATGACAGACAACATACCAGGTTGACAGACCTCATGACAGTCAACATACCAAACTTACGGACCTCATGACAGTCAACATACCAAGCTGACAGACCTCATGACAGACAGTCAACATACCAAATTGACGGACCTCATGACACAGTAACATACCACACTGAAGGACCTAATGACGTTACTGCCATGAGGTCCGTCATGTATGTTGGCAGTCATAAGGTCCGTCAATTTTGGTAAGTTACTGCATGAGGTCCGTCAGCTTGGTATGTTGACTGCCATGAGGTCTCTCAGTTTGGTATGTTGTCTGTCTGTCATGAGGTCCGTCGGCTTGGTATGTTTTCTGTCTGTTATGAAGTTCGTCAGTTTGGTATGTTGGCCGGTCCGGCCTGGGCCGGTCCGTGTCCCTACCTCCGGGGAAGGAGGATGCCTGGTCCGTGTCCCTACCTCCGGGGAAGGAGGATGCCTGCTCCGTGTCCCTACCTCCGGGGAAGGAGGATGTCTGGTCCGTGTCCCTGCCTCCGGGGAAGGAGGATGCCTGGTCCGTGTCCCTACCTCCGGGGAAGGAGGATGCCTGGTCCGTGTCCCTTCCTCCGGGGAAGGAGGATGCCTGGTCCGTGTCCCTACCTCCGGGGAAGGAGGATGCCTGGTCCGTGTCCCTACCTCCGGGGAAGGAAGATGCCTGGTCCGTGTCCCTACCTCCGGGGAAGGAGGATGCCTGGTCCGTGTCCCTACCTCCGGGGAAGGAGGATGCCTGGTCCGTGTCCCTACCTCCGGGGAAGGAGGATGCCTGGTCCGTGTCCCTGCCTCCGGGGAAGGAGGATGCCTGGTCCGTGTCCCTACCTCCGGGGAAGGAGGATGCCTGGTCCGTGTCCCTACCTCCGGGGAAGGAGGATGCCTGGTCCGTGTCCCTACCTCCGGGGAAGGAGGATGTCTGGTCCGTGTCCCTACCTCCGGGGAAGGAGGATGTCTGGTCCGTGTCCCTACCTCCGGGGAAGGAGGATGCCTGGTCCGTGTCCCTGCCTCCGGGGAAGGAGGATGCCTGGTCCGTGTCCCTACCTCCGGGGAAGGAGGATGCCTGGTCCGTGTCCCTACCTCCGGGGAAGGAGGATGCCTGGTCCGTGTCCCTACCTCCGGGGAAGGAGGATGTCTGGTCCGTGTCCCTACCTCCGGGGAAGGAGGATGTCTGGTCCGTGTCCCTACCTCCGGGGAAGGAGGATGCCTGGTCCGTGTCCCTACCTCCGGGGAAGGAGGATGCCTGGTCCGTGTCCCTACCTCCGGGGAAGGAGGATGCCTGGTCCGTGTCCCTACCTCCGGGGAAGGAGGATGCCTGGTCCGTGTCCCTACCTCCGGGGAAGGAGGATGTCTGGTCCGTGTCCCTACCTCCGGGGAAGGAGGATGCCTGGTCCGTGTCCCTGCCTCCGGGGAAGGAGGATGCCTGGTCCGTGTCCCTACCTCCGGGGAAGGAAGATGCCCGGTCTGTGTCCCTACCTCCGGGGAAGAGGGGGTCTCGATCCGTGTCTCGACCTCCGGGGAAGAGAGGGCCCGATCCGTGTCCCTACCTCCGGGGAAGAAGGTCCGGGCCGTGTCTCTACCTCCGGGGAAGAGGGGGTCTCGATCCGTGTCCCTACCTCCGGGGAAGAAGGTCCGGGCCGTGTCTCTACCTCCGGGGAAGAGGGGGCCCGATCCGTGTCTCTACCTCCGGGGAAGAATGTCCGGGTCGTGTCCCTGCCTCCGGGGAAGGAGTCCTGGGCCGTTCCCCTACCCCGGCGGAAGGAGTCCTGGGCCGTTCCCCTACCCCGGCGGAAGGAGACCAGCCGGGCCGGGCCCAGTCGGTAGCTCCGGGGAAGTTCCGGCCATTGTCGCCGGCCGTCTATAGTCTAGTGTAGTGGCCCGCGTGCCGGCAGCGAAAAATCCAGCGGCGTTACGAGAACCCCTCTGGCTGCCTGGGCCGGGCCGGGCCGTCCTGCAGCCAGGTTCGGCCAGCCATATCTGCTGATACACCAGCGGCAGCAAAACTGCTCCGACTGCCCGAGGCGTACTGACTTGGTTTGGGAACAGCAGCAACAGCAGCATCGGCCACCTCCAACAATGCTTATCTCCTTCCCACAATCAAGCAACTGCGCGCAAAACGGCCGCAGTAGGCATATATTTGTATGGACATTAAAGGAAATAGTTCACCTTCAACATGGGTTTTGAACTGAAATAGCAGTTTTGTAGCCCGTGTTGAGAAATCCTTATCTGGAACTTTTCTTGGCCGAAAAGACTCTCCAGCCGAAGATATTTGACTTTTTGGCGAAGGAATACGGCGCATATATGATGTATCGTACCGTCTGAAAGTGCCAGCACTGCCATGGAGCATGCGCAGACCAATAACGCACACCATAAAATCAATAATTTACAACCTTCTGTCCTGAATTGGCGCGATGTAGGAACATTTTTAAACAGAAAAAAAAGAAACTGTATTACAAAATATAATAAAATCGTGTTCTGAAGAAAAAATTCCGAAGGTGAACTATTTCCTTTAAACATGATATATGAACACACACACACATATATATATATATATATATATATATATATATATATATATATATATATATATATATATATATATATATATATATATATATATATATATATATATATATATATATATATATATATAAAAGTGCCCCAATTTTTCCCTCTGCGGATTTAGGCTGGTCACCTTTTGACAGTTAATATTTTATGAAGGGATTGGGCCCTGGGGCCAGCAATTACCGCCAAGGAGAGAGAGCCTCTGACAGACACTTAAAGGAAATAGTTCACCTTCGGGAAATTTTTCAGAACACGATTTTATTATATTTCTTAATACAGTTTCTTTTTTTCTTTTCAAAAATGGTCCTACATCGCGCCAATTCAGGACAGAAGGTCGTAAATTATTAATGTTATGGTGTGCGTTATTGGTCTGCGCATGCTCTATGCAGTGCTGGCACTCTCAGACGGTACGGTATATCATATATGCGCCGCATTCCTTCGCCAAAAAGTCAAATATCTTCGGCTGGAGAGTCTTTCCAGCCAAGAAAAGTTGCAGATAAGGATTTCTCAACACGGGCTACAAAACTGCTATTTCTGTTCAAAATCCCATGTTGAAGGTGAACTATTTCCTTTAATGGAATTCATTTTACCATTTTCAAATTTGTATAAGCAATTGCGAAACTTGTGCCATGCCACGAAGCGTCGCGAAATTTTCCGGTTTTTGACTGTGTATAGCTGGATTTTGACTGCTGCAAAGGCAATTTTTACGATTTTACGATAAATTTGGAACGCGCGGGGGGGGGGACATACTTGTATTGAATGCTCCCACAGATTCCTTTGCGGGGAGGGAGGGGGGCATTTGCCCCTGATGCCCCCCCCCCCCCCCTGGATCCGCCAGTGTATGAGACCATGGGGGTAGCATTTGCTTATTGTCTGGTAGGGCGCCTTTTCTCCTCCATATGGGCGGCATTTGCTTCTAAGGAAGGCCACTGTCCGACTTAGTGGGCGGCTGTTATTCCCAATGGGGGGGGGGGGGGCATTAGCTGCTTATGGACAATGAGCATTTGCCCAATGTAGAGGGCCGCTGTTTTACCCCGTGGGGTCGGCATTTGCTTATTAGTGTCCGGTAGAGCCTGTACTGCTCCATGGGGGCGGCATTTGCTTCTAGTGGTGCCTATCTTGTTCCTAAGTCGTCATTTACTTCTAGGAGCCTGCTAATTGTCCGATTCCCAGGAGTGCCTGTCAGTGGCGTGCGCAGCAATTCACAAAGGACCAGGTCATTGCCGTGAGGCCTGAGGGGCGCGACCCGATCGACAGGGGCGCCATCAATATTGGCGAAAATTTTGCAGGGGAGGGCGCCTCTCCGTCCGTACCGTGAGGAAGGAGAGGCGCCCCCGCCGTCACTAGCCGGAAGAGCGCCGTCACTGGCCAGGGGCGCCGTCACGGGCGGAGAGGGGCAATCACTAGACGGAGGAGCGCCGTCACTCGCCGGAGGGGCGCCGTTATCCGGAGGGGCGCCGTCACTGACCGGAGGGGGCGCCGTCACTGACCGGAGGGGGGCGCCGTCACTAGCCGGAGGGGCGCCGTCACTAGCCGGAGGGGCGCCGTCACTAGCCGGAGGGGTGCCGTCACGGTTCGGATAGGGGCAGTCACTAGTCGGAGGGTCGCCGTCACTCGCCGGAGGGGGCGCGGTGACTGGCGGGAGAGGCGCCGTCACTGTCCGGAGGGGCGCCGTTACTGGTCGTAGCCCGGAGGGGCGCCGTCATTCGCCGGAGGGGTGCGGTCACTGATCGGTGGGTCGCCATCAATAGCCGGAGGGGTGCCGTCACTGGTCGGATGGGCGCCGTCACTCGCCGGAGGGGCGTGGTCACTGGCTGGAGGGGCGCCATCACTGGCCGGAGGGGCGCCATCACTGGCCGAAGGGGTGCCATCACTGGCCGGAGGGGCGCTGTCACTGGCCGAAGGGGTGCCTTCAATGGCCGGAGGGGCGCCGTCACTGGCTGGATGGGCGCCTTCACTGGCCGGAGGGGCGCCGTCATTGGTCGGAGGGGTGCCGTCACTAGCCGGAGGGGTGCCGTCACTGGCCCGAGGGGCGCCGTCACTGATCGGAGGGGCGCTAGCTTTGCATGGGCGCCTCGGGTCCAAAGGACCATGCCATGCCCTGAATGACCGTACACTCTGTACGCCGCTGGTGCCTATCCTGTTGGTGGTGTTGATTGCAAAAACAAAAAGGGTCCGCGGGGGGGGGGGGGGCGACTTCGGCGCCCGTCAAAAACGGTACGCACATTCCGTACTGTCCGTATAGGCAGGGGCGCAACCACCTATACGGACAGTACGGAATGTCCGTACCGTTTTTGACGGGCGACGAAGGCGCCCCTCCCCCCCCCCCGGACCATTTGTTCTGCAATTAGCACTGCCAACAGGACAGGCACCAGTGGCGTACATAGTATACGGTCATTCGGGGCATGACCTGGTCCTTTGGACCCGAGGCGCCTATGCAAAGCTGGCGCCCTTCCGATCAGTGACGGCACTCCTCCGGCCCGTGACGGCACCCCTCCGGCCAGTGACGGCCCCCCTCCGGTTAGTGACGGCGCCCCTCCGGCTAGTGACTGCGCCCCGTCCGGTCAATGACTGCGCCCCTCCGGCCAGTGACGGCGCCCCTCCAGTTAGTGACGGCGCCCCTCCTACCAGTGACGGTGCCCCTCCGGCCAGTGACGGCGCCCCTCCGGCCAGTAAAGGCACCCCTCCGACCAGTGACGGTGCCCCTCCGGCTAGTGACGGCGCCCCCTCCGATCAGTGACGTCGCCCCTCCGGCCAGTGACGGCGCCCCTCCGGCCAGTGACGGCGCCCCTCCGGCTAGTGACGGCGCCCATCCGGCCAGTGAAGGTGTCCCTCCGGCCAGTGACGGCGCCCCTCCGACCTGTGACGGCGCCCCTCCGGCCAGGGACGGCGCCCCTCCGGCCAGTGACGGCGCCCCTCCGGCCAGTGACGGCGCCCCTCCGACTAGTGACTGCCCCTCTTCGCCCGTGACGGCGCCCCTGGCCAGTGACGGTGCCCCTCCGGCTAGTGACGGGGGGGGGGGCGCCTCTCCTTCCGCACGGTGAAGAAGGAGAGGCACCCCCCCCCCGCAAAATTTTCGTCAATATTGCGCCCCTCAGGCCTCAAGGCAATTGAAACACAGCGGGGTCTGGTGCTCGACTGACTGTATTAGCAGAGCCGGGGTCCCTCGCAGGCGCCCGGTCACGTGACGCCCCGCCTCGGGGCACGGTCACTCGGCTGACCGCGGGCCGGTGACATTACCACATTCCTCCCCACCAGACTTGTCAATGATTCATATTTGTCATGAATCGATTCACAGTGATTCACGGACCATAATGAATGATTCAATCATGATTCAATCACTATACATTACCGTAATGAATGATTCAATCATGATTCAATCACTCAACATTACCATAATGAATGATTCAATCGACAGTTTATGCTGTTCGACCAAAAAAGAATGATTCTTTGAGCAATGAATGATTCAATCAGCCTATTTTATCTGTATGAATGATTCGATCAGTGACTCACAACAGGTTTACGCATGAGGTGAATCGATTCATGAGTCATTCATTTGAAATAAGAATGATTCAATCAAAAGTAGTCGATTCACATTGAATCATTGACAAGTCTGCTCCCCACCAGATTTTAAGATAAAACAATACACAATGCATACACATTTAAACACACACGCTGACATTTGCAACAACAGGACGCGCCCATTGTTAAAGGGATTATACGGGTTTCCGTCCTGAAAGTAAATGCACTCTTTTGCAGTTATATGAGATTTAAACATGTTTAAGACATATAACAGGGACCTCAATGCTCATTTAGTCCATTATTTCAGCAATTATCAGCGTTAAAACTTGGGCGTTTTTCGAGACTAGTATCGGATAACGAGTGCTTGATCGGCACTACTGTCCACTACTTTTATCTTAAGATCAATTTTTAGAGTTTTGGATTATCTGCAAGTCCTACACTGGATCACAAAATTATTATGCAATTCAAAACTGACGGGACTTTGTATTACTACACACTGTTCGTTGAGGTTTTGTGTTTTTGTGGTTTTCTTATCTCTGACCTTTAGCGTTGAGAATTTGGTGGTGGCGTATTAATTTTTTGGCATGAAGATTCATGAAAAATATAGAATTTTATGGGAAAACTAGGTAACTGCTGCTGTCGTTGGAACAAAACAAGTTTATTTTCTTTCAAATATTGCTTATTTTACCGGAAATATACCATAAGTGAGGTGTTTTTATTAACATAAAAGAGATGACTGGCTCTGCCTCAGCCGGTCCTGCAGAAAATACGCGGTGAAATCACCGCGCACTTTGGAATGTCCTTACGTGCAGAAGAGGCCATTTCCAGAAAAATGTGGCTACCGTGGGACTTCTACCACCTTTATAAGTACGTTTTACTATGTAACTCGATTATTCTGGGAAAAACCCGTATAATCCCTTTAAAGGGAAATAATGACCTTTTTCCACAAAAATGGAGTTAGCACTTGAAATCGCCAGACGAGACCAAAATATATTGTAAATTCATCACATTTTGCATGAAAACTTCCCTACCGAAAGATATTTCAAGTTAAAGTTGATAAGCGTTCCACACTTTTAACGACCGGTACTTGCAAGTACTTTTGGTCCTCATCAAACTGCGGGCTTTTCCCGTGTTGTTTTTTTACGCAATGGAGTGGAGAATATATTGTGCGTTCTGCTTGTTGTGATTATATGCCCGGCGATCTTCTAAAACTAACAGCGATTGGAAAAAGTGGCAATAAAATCGGAAGCTCATCGATGCACATCAACGGCGGCATAGTTAGTGGTTGCGACCATCAATTTTTGAAAATCGATTCATTTGTTTTCAACATTAGGAGTATTGTATAATTTTTATGTGGCTGTATATAACACTATGCTTTATATTATCATGAAAAATAAGAATTTTTTCCCAAAAAAACTAACAAACAATAACACAAAACTGGCAATTAATTCGGAAGCTCATCGATGCACATCGACGGCGACCTATTTAGCGTCGGCGATTTGTTTACAAAGTCATTGTCATGCTTCTCGGCGCACTTTACCATTGTGGCGAGTTGTTCCTGATTAGTATACCCAAGTCCCGCAGCAGGCTTTGTCAATGACGTCACTGGTGCCATTCTTGTGTAGCATTGCAAAATATATCTGATTTTGAGTTGAAAGCTAATTAAAAACTTATTCAAATAGTTTGAATTTTCTTGTTAATCATTATTAAAGGTATTGTATCACTGTATTTCATAGTAATTGACACTTCAGAAACTTGTGACGTAATAATATTGTATCAATATGCATTTCCCTCGCCTTTTGCTATTGTGGCGCAGTGCCGAGTGCTTTGCAAATACTGGTAGGGAAGGATGAATTTGTCAATGACCTTCATGAAGTACACAAGGTACTTGTTTTGTATTTTTTCCAAACTTACAACTTTCAATATGGGAATAATTTTATTTAATTCTTAAATTTAAATAAAATAATTGTAAAATCATAGCGGTAGCCTAAGAAATTGTTGCTAACAAAATCAAAAGGTCATTATTTCCCTTTAAAGGGAAATCATGACCTTTTGATAATGACGTCACTCCATGAAACAAACACATGAAATACCTGGTCCGTGTAAAAATCAGATTCATGATCAATGATGTATAAGGTCAACAAGAATGTTGTATACGGTCAACAAGAATGAATGTATATATGTGTTGTAACTTACCAGAAAATCGTCGCGTTCAACTCAGGGTCGCCCCGTTTCTATATTGGGATTTGCACCTTCTTACAATACAATTTCGCAAGCTCGGAATTCTGGCTTCTGATCCCGGCAATGCATCCAGTCACTGAACCAACTCGGTGGTAATAGCAGACCTTGGTAATAACAACCTATATTACTTCTGTACTATTTCAAAGTTACTAATGACCACGGCCAAAGTCTGTATAAATACCACGGCTAGTTTGCGGCAGAATCTGCGTATGACGCAATTCTGACGTCAGCGGGTATGACGTCATACCTCTGGCGAGCGTTCATTCCCCGATTGTGGCCCGGAAGAGCGGGAATGAAAACGGGCCCACTAGTCCTGTGTCGAAATTACTTAACGTAGAGAGGTAATTCGTTCACCACAAACCATTTTTAGATCTGCTCTACAAATCTGCTATCTCAGTCCAAAACCCCATGTTAAAGGTGAACTATTCCCTTTAACAGGTATGTGCATACGTCCGTACAGGCCTTAGCCATAACGTAACCGGTCCGGCCCGGGAATAGACCTGGCACGCAACACCCGATCAGATACTGCCGGCGCTACGGCCGCCGGCGGGGCCGGAGTGAACCGATCACCCGCCGCACCCAACACCGGGGAAACAGTCCCGGCCTCAGAACAGGGCGCACCAGTTGCAGCTGGCTCGGCGGAGGCCGGGTGGCTCAGTTGGTAGAGCGTCTGACTCGGAATCCAAGGGTTCCGAGTCTGGCTACTGGCGCAAGTCATTCGGTTCCCCGCCCCGGAGGGGAGTGGAACCTCCTCACCCGCGGCGGCATATAGCTATAGGCTGGACTACGGGGTGGGCGAGAACCACTCCCCTCCCAGTGAGTCAAAACCAACGTAAGTTATAATTTTACACGCAGCGTCGCAGCCTTTGGTCTCCTGCTGCCTGCTGAGTGGCAGAGGAGCGCGTGAGTGAATTTCCTTATATAGGTACCAAGGCTTTAACACTCGGGCCGCAAAAGTGGTGACAAACACTAATTTAGTTGCCGCGACCCCGGAGACGCTGTGACGTAGCAGGCGGGGGACGCGGCCGGCCGGCCTCCGTATACAACATCAGTGCGCGCGCGCCTGAAGCATAGATCGCAATTAGTCACTTTGCTTACCGGTTGATTGCAAAACTTAGAATATGTAATCTGTCCCAAATCAACCGCTCTGCCGGATGATGCTGACAAAATTGCAATCAGACCAATGTTTGCTATGTTATATGTGCGCAAAGTTCAACCTCCGGTGATTTGGTACGGCCGCCCCGGCCGACCGCCGCTCGAAACGATGATGAGTATATCTCTGATGGAGGGGAGTGGAACCGGCGTGGAAAATGTGAATGTAACGCAATGAATTTCCTAGAGAGACATAAAGCCTCATAAAATATATTATATTTGTTTTGGATTGATATCCCGCGCACTGCAAGGGGGGTTGATTTCCGCCCTCCCCCCCCCCCCCCCCCTCAGGTTTTTCAAAGATAGCGAAAAAAACGGCGGCTCGCAGCGCCGCCGGGTTTTGACACACCTGTTACGATATCAATTGTGCACACTTTGAAAAAAAATAACCTCTGGTCATCTAAGGTCAGGTCACCAGACCAGGTCAAGTGCCTCCTCCAAAAATGTTTGCAGTTGTGCCATTTGCCAAAGCCAGAGTTTTTCACCGATCAGTTTGAAACTTTAGGATGTCATGAGGGCATAAGTACTTACAATTCGTTTATCTCGGAATTTGTATATCGGTGACCTAAGGTCAGGTCAATTTCGTAGCCTCCCCATCATAAGTCAATGGGGAAATATACAAATGCTTCCTATTTCAAGGATATGCATGATATTAGTCCAATTACTTCTGGATCATGTTATTATAGGATATTCTTGATGATCCAAGTGTAAGTTTTGTTCAGTGACCCCTATTGGGTCATTTGAGGTCATGTGAGGTCACCATCACTTTTTTTGTCAATAACTACCGACATAATGAAGATAGAGAAGTAAAACAGACATCAAAGATAAACACAATGGCGTAAATAGTTTTTCGTTATCTTTATTAAATAAAAAGTTAATAGTGAAAATCGATTTAGAAAAAAAACTGCATGTTTCTCTTTTTTGACCTTTGGAGCCTCAAATGTTGACCTATGATCAAATTTGAGGACACTTTACCGATTGAAAATTTCACTGGCTGGCGTTTGCTTTTTTCCGTTTGTTTCTAACTAGCATAGTTTCTGATATATATGGGAATTTCTGGAGCAATGTCCTAAAACAGGAAAAACTGGAAAATTTGACCTTTGATGACCTCTAGTGACCTCAATTTTGACCTGACCTAAAACAATACTGAATACTTTCGATAGAACATGTATCAAGCTATCAAATTCCGTTTTCTGCTTCTCGCTACGTAGCGTAATTTTCGAGATCTCAGGGGGGCGGAAATCAACCCCCCTGCAGTTCGTGTTCGGCGCAAAGCCCCTGCAGTACGCGGGATATTCTTTCTCGTGACATAGTACAGGCGCGGATCCAGGATTTCGGTCAGGATACCGAAACAATGACCCAGAGCGCCGATGTGCTCCAGCCAGCCTGAGGGGTCTTCTAAGGCCAACAGAAGGCCCTCAGTCGGCCTGACGGGGACCCTCGGTAGGCAATGAGGGGCCCTCAGAAGCCCTCTGGATATTTTAGGAGGGGTGGCTGCAGGCTAATTTAGGGGCGCCTTCCAAAAATCTAGGGGCGCCTTCCAAAGAAAGGGCGCCGTCACTGACCGAAAGGGCGCCGTCACCGGCCGGAAGGGCGCCGTCAATAGCCGAAAGGGCGCCGTCAATGGCCGAAAGGGCGCCGTCACTGGCCGTAAGGGCGCCGGCCAGTGGCGCACGCAGGGGGGGGGGGGGGGAGGGGTCAAAGGGTCAGCTGACCCCCCGACATTTCTGAGGGGCCCGTATTTCTGAGGGGCCCGTTTCTGGTAGGGGCCCGGTCTTGATCAGGCCCGATCGAGGTAGGGGCCCGGTGCTGGCAAAGGCGTGGCATGGGATGATGGGGCCCGGTCACAACAGGGCCCGGTCCTCGCATATTCTTGACACGGGTCCGTTTCTGGTAGGGGCCCGGTCTTGGTCAGGCCTGATCGAGGCAGGGGCCCGGTGCTGGCAAAGGCGTGATATGGGGCCCGGTCAGAACGAGAGCCCGGTACTTGAACATTATTGATGCGGGCCCGTTTCTGGTAGGGGCCCGGTCTTGGTCAGGCCCGATCGAGGCAGGGGCCCGGTGCTGGCAAAGACGTGGCATGGGGCCCGGTCACAACAGGGTCTGGTCCTCGCATATTCTTGATACGGGCCCGTTTCTGGTAGGGGCCCGGTCTTGGTCAGGCCTGATCGAGGCAGGGGCCCGGTGCTGACAAAGGCGTGATATGGGGCCCGGTCACAACAGGGCCCGGTCCTTGCATATTCTTGATACGGGCCCGGTCTTGGTCAGGCCTGATCGAGGCAGGGGCCGGTGCTGGCAAAGGCGTGGCATGGGGCCCGGTCAGGACGAGGGCCCGGTCATAACAGGGCCCGGTCCTCGCATATTCTTGATACGGGCCCGTTTTTGGTAGGGGCCCGGTCTTGGTCAGGCCCGATCGAGGCAGGGGCCCGGTGCTGACAAAGGCGTGATATCGGCCCGGTCACAACAGGGCCCGGTCCTTGCATATTCTTGATGCGGGCCCGTTTCTGGTAGGGACCGGTCTTGGTCAGGCCCGATCGAGGCAGGGGCCCGGTGCTGGGAAAGACGTGATATAGGGCCCGGTCAAAACGAAGGCCCGGTCACAACAGGGCCCGATCCTTGCAAATTCTTGATACGGGCGTATTTGATATTGATACGTATTTTTACATTATCCATTGTTGCTTCAGGAAATGGTTTATGACAACTTTTGGCAACATGATGGTGGGCGCGAATGACGTAGTCGCGGCGCTCTAAAACCCCAACGATGATGATGATGACATAACTACCGGGGATCGGACTGCCTAACCTGCCTAACCTGTAAAATATAATTTTTGTTGTTGTCATTACCTCATTTCGTCAAATTTACTCTCGACAGTTGTACCGCACATCAGTAGCACACGCACCTAAAATTCGCACATCAGTAGCACGCGCAGTCACCTTACACGACATTGACAAGAAAATGATGTCTCAGGTCCCATGCTGTAGGGGGCCCGCTCAAAAACAAGTGACCGAAATCCGCGAAGTTTTCTAAAAACGGGTGGGGGCCCGCTCACAAGGGGCCCGCTTTTAGGGTTCTGACCCCCCCGAAATGGAATCCTGCGTGCGCCACTGGCGCCGGCACTGGCCGGAAGGGCGCCTCGGGTCAAAAGGACCAGGTCATGACCTGTATGACCTGATACTCGGTGAGTTACTTTCAACAGGGCGCCCAAAAGGGCGTCCAAGCGGTTCATAGGAACGCTGCGTGCTCACGGGCTATCCATCGCCGGGCGCCTGGTGGCGCCCGGCGACAGACAGCCCGTGAGGCGCCCTTCTGGCGGGGGGGAGGGTTACCGCGACCGCTGCGGCCACCCCCTGGATCCGCCCCTGCTTCAACATGGGCCAGTCAGATGTTTTTTGTTGCGACCATTTAGAGCCCCTCCAAAATATAGTGGCCTAAATCCGAGAAAATACCATTTCAACAGGACCTTTTTTTGGGGGGGGCCTTTGGCCGTGGGAGGGGCCCTTTTGCCGAGGGGGCCCCTGGGTTTCTTTGCCCCCATCCAAAAATACGATCCGCCGCCACTGGTACTACTCAGAATGGTGTCTCAAAACCTAAGTAATACCGATATCAGTCACATTAGTATCGATTTTCTAGTCTGTTTGTATAAGGTAACACAATCTATGGGTTTACATCCTTGGAAAATACCCAAATATAGCTAACCTACACAGGGGCGGATCCAGCCGCTCAGTTGGGGGGGGGGGGCAAAACTTTTTGGCTTTCAGCAGGCACGTAGCAGGATTTTCCTCAATGTTATTGACCGGGGGGGGGGGGGGGGGGTAGGGTCGAGTCGTTATAGAATCTCATTTTATCTAGTGTAAATTTGTTTTGATCGGGGGGGGGGCATGTCCCCGTACCCCCTTTAAAAATACGTACTGCAAAGACGTGGAGAGCCGATAACTGACAAGCACCTGTTCTGGAGACGGCCGTGTCATAACGGTACCACACAAACGAAAGGATGTAAAAAAAAGTAACGCCTAAACATATATACTTTATGAATATGCTGACACAAGTTCTAAAGATGATATTAAACGGACATCGAAATTAAAGTGCTATTTCTTTACCCAAAGGTAGGAATGAGCCTGCTTCAAACGAGGACGTTTGGCGTCTCCATTATCGTTGTCACAGCTCTCCGTGCACCGACGAGCGGCAAATGCGCGGAACGCTAGCCTGTTGTTTACCGGGTCAGGTTTGTAACCTAATTTCACTTTTGTTACATAGGAATAGGATCATAAGACGACCAAATGAACCGTGCCCACAAATCTGGATAACCATAACGTGGTATAACATATCAACTCCAGAAAATACGGTTATACATTTAGCGTTCATAGGATCCTTTTCCTTTTTTTATAAAAGAATTGATCACCAACTTGATCGCCAACTATGGACTCGCCAGCGAACACATTGGTCATATTAGCGCCCAGGGGCCATAGCTCTACCGGGGTTCGAAACACAGGCTCCCCACGAGAGGGCCAGAGATGTCTTAACCACTCGGATATTACGCCCTCTTAGCGTTCGTACGATAATTTAAAGTGCTTAGTCACTAAATTATCCAAATACGACGGACTTGCAACACATACATGGAGCTACGCTACCATCACGAATATGAGCCTCTCCGCGATCTGGATGTCACTTATTGCCACGTCGTCACCAAGAGTCATAGGTGATTCATATTCTCGAAGGTGAAAACGATGATCATTAGAACGTTAGCCCTTTAAAGGGAATGTTTCACTTTTGTATTGATTTTGAACTGAGATAGCCATTATCTTTGGCCGTTATTGAAATGTCGAAAATACAAAGGTCATTTTCCCCAAAACTTAGCCGTTTTTAAGCAATTCAATTTATAGTTTGCAAAATGGGGTCTAGGCTAGTGCCGCCGCTGATTGGCTGACAGCGACTTTTTCAGCCAATCCCACTTTGTCAGCCAATCAGCAGCGGTATATAGCTCAATAATGACGTCATCATCCCAAATTTAAAAACTTAATTTGTATAAAAATAAGTGACTTCGAGATTTTTTTAAAAAAATCACCATTGTTTTCAGCAGCACTTGCTTCATATTTTCGACTACAACCTGCGTATATTTGATAACTTTCAGAAAGGTGAAACATTCCCTTTAACAAAACTGAATATCTCACTGGACATATAGCTAGGAATATCTTATGAAAATACAAAATACAACCAGAGCTAAAAGTTATTTTCAGCGAAAGTATATATCAATGTATTTGTGTAAAATATTAAACGAAGGATTTGGCATGAAACTCTTCGTACTACAACTGGTATCACTGTCCCGGCTGGATGTGCTAAAAATGGCTGAATGTGAATGGGTTTGAGGTTCCAATTTCACTCTGTCCATATGTTTGGTGACGGTGGGCGTTAATCGGTAAAGCGCACAAACAATATGCATGCTGATCCAGTGGCAGCTGGCAAGGATGTGATAGGATTGTCTCAAGCAAAATGAGGAAAAACGAGAAAGTGCACATTTCCAGCTTTAATAACATCAATTTATAACATCCGTGCATGCTGGTAGGGTACATACCCAGCCGTTATTTGTATAGGTACCCTAACCCTGGGCAGGTACCTTAGGTAATGATTACCGGTATAGGTTCCAGTTAGGGTCATGCAAGAGAAGTTGGCAATTTATTTAAATTCTGGTATTTCCCTGATCACAATACAGTGGCGTCCTAAATTGTGTATATGGTTGGCAAGTGCATTAGACATTCCAATACAAGAAATAACCTTTTAGTATGCATCTCAAACTCAAAGTAATTTGAATGATGCAATCCACAACTGCTCACTGTTGCACCACCATCTCCTAATGTTTTGCAAACCTAGATTTCAGATTATGTACAGCCTTGGGCTGTTAGGCATCAGACATTCTTCACAACATGGCAGATCTCGATCATGAGAACTCGTTGGAGCAGGATTAAAGCAAAAATAATAATCTGGGGCAGCTTTATTAAACATTTGGACAGAAATTCCTGAAATGGGGCAGATTATGTTCACCTTCATAATTTTTTTCAGAACACGATTTTATTATATTTTTAACACAGTTTCTTTTTTTCTTTTCAAAAAATGGTCCTGCATCGCGCCAATTCAGGACAGAAAGTCGTACATTATTAATGTTATGGTGTGCGTGTTTGGTCTGCGCATGCTCCGTGCAGTGCTGGCACTCTCAGACGGTACGGTATATCTTATATGCGCCGCATTCCTTCGCCAAAAAGTCAAATATCTTCGGCTGGAGAGTCTTTTCAGCCAATAAAAGTTGCAGATAAGAATTTCTCAACACGGGCTACAAAACTGCTATTTCAGTTCAAAATCCCATGTTGAAGGTGAACTATTTCCTTTAAGGCCCCAGGTAGCATGACCTGTCTTGGTGTGATTAATCGATCTGGTAGGAAATTGTCTCTTCAGGGTAGGTTAGGTTAGCACAAGCTGGCAGCTGCCCCAAATCAAAATGGGTTATCTTCTGCCCCATTTCAATTTAGGGCCGGATTCAGGCTGCCCCAGCCCCCAAACACCTCATTGATGTCCTTGCCATGGTTTGCAGACTGGGGCATCAGTATAAATTAAATATTACATAATGGCACCAAGATTAGGTAATTTCTTGATTTACACCTAACTAGTAAAATCCCAAAAGTTCAAATGACTTAATAAACTACTTAAAGCCTAGCCCGCCGCAGACTGGTTATTGATTCAACTTTTTTGGAACAATTCAATCATGATTCATTTTGGAATCCGAATGATTCAATCATCATTCGATTCACGGAGACAAAATTGAGAATTGATTCTTTCTGATTCAAAGAATCAAAACAAATATTTTAATCGATTCACGTTTGATTCAACATTTACATATGTGGTGAATTTATGTCAAATAAATACAAATGGAAGCATACATATATATGATCATTAAAACATTGTTAGAGCAATACTATTTCAGTATAAATGAATGTAGCCACTGGGACTGCATGTATTTGCACAATTTACAAGTGTACTTGAATCGTTAAGAATCGTTAAATCTTTTGATTCAATCAGCCTTGATTTGATGGAGATTTTGATTCAATCATGATTCATGAATCAAAATATTTGGTGGTGAATCAATTATTTGTTGGTTCAAGGAATTTTGATTGAACTATTCCAATCGATTCAATCAGTGTCAAATCAATAACCAGTCTGCCTAGGTACTCTATTTTTAAGCTTAGTGATTAAAAAGCTTGTATAACAAGTAACGACGCTCTTCTCGCTCCTACAACTGTGACTGTCCGTATTTCGCTCACCATTGACATCTAGATGGCGTCTTCAAAGGCAATGAGGGCAATGAAAACATCAAACATGTGCGTTGGTTAGTACCCAGGCCGTTGTCATCTCAATGCCTATAAGCTGTTGCATGACCGCCAATCACGTCAATGACGTCACCGGGGGTAAACCTTTTGGATCCCTTAAAGTTTCTTTTTCATGCATATGAGACTTTATACTGTCTAACATACATTATTGATGTTGTTCTTTACATGTATGTCACTTGCAAAGTAGTGTTTCATATATTTAGCTTGCTATGACGGATAAAAAAGTACCACCAATGACGTCACTTACCAGTCTGCGCAGCAGGGGACGGTTCTACCTATTATCTATGGCCTTCGCTAGTACCAAGGCCGTACAAGGTTCGTACAATGATGTGCGACAAGTTAGCGTCGTATTCGTATTCGTTTTCAGCGTCGAGTTCCGATTTCTCCCAAACTTAGCATATGGGTAGATCTCATCGAGTTATGCACGAATATGCAATCCGTTTTGACCTCCAGAGGTCACTGAAATGTCATCGCATGGGGTACCCTCTAATTGTTTCGTTTACCATCCGATTTAATCGCAAAGGGGCTCAAACGACTCGCCGGCACCACAGCTTGCGTCAGGAAAAACACAAAATCACCTAGAGGTCAAAGGTCAATGTCACGGGGACGAATACGAGATTTCAAGCTTCGGTACCAGCATGGTGTACCCTCTAGTTTTTTCGTTTACCGTCCGATGTGCTCGCAATGGGCAAAAAGGGACTCGCCGGCACCTTAGCTTGCGTCAGGAAAAACAAAACATCACCTAGAGGTCAAAGGTCAAGGTCACGGGGACGAATACGAGATTTTAAGCCTCGGTACCAGCTTGTGTACCCTCTAGTTTTTTCGTTTACCGTCCGATCTGCTCGCAATGGAAAAAAGGGACTCGCTGTCACCCTAGCTTGCGTCAGGAAAAACAAAAAATCACCTAGAGGTCAAAGGTCAAGGTCACGGGGACGAATACGAGATTTCAAGCTTCGGTACCAGCTTGTGTACCCTCTAGTTTTTTTAGTTTACCGTCCGATTTGCTTGCAATGGGCAAAAAGGGACTCAACGGAACCCCAGCTTGCGTCAGGTAAAACAAAACATCACCTAGAGGTCAAAGGTAAAGGTCACGGGGACGAATACGAGATTCTAAGCTTCGGTACCAGCATGGTGTACCCTCTAGTTTTTTAGTTTACAATCCTATTTGCTCGCAATGGGCAAAAAGGGACTCGCAGGCACTCCAGCTTGCGTCAGGAAAAACAAAAAATCACCTAGAGGTCAAAGGTCAAGGTCACGGGGACGAATACGAGATTTCAAGCTTCGGAACCAACTTGTGTACCCTCTAGTTTTTTGTTTACCGTCCGATTTGCTTGCAATTGGCAAAAAGGGACTCGCCGGCACGTTAGCTTGCGTCAGGAAAAATAAAAAGTCATCCAGAGGTCAAAGGTCAAGGTCCTCTGGACGAATACGAGATTTTAAGCTTTGGTACCAGCTTGTGTACCAACTAGTTTTTTCGTTTGCCGTCCGATTTGCTCGCAATGGGAAAAAGGACTCGACGGCACCCCAGCTTGCGTCAGGTAAAACAAAACATCACCTAGAGGTCAAAGGTAAAGGTGACGGGGACGAATACGAGATTCTAAGCTTCGGTACCAGCATGGTGTAACCTCTAGTTTTTTTTAGTTTACAATCCGATTTGCTCGTAATGGGCAAAAAGGAACTCGCCGGCACGTTTGCTTGCGTCAGGAAAAACAAAAAGTCATCCAGAGGTCAAAGGTCAAGGTCACAGGGACGAATACGAGATTCTAAGCTTCGGTACCTGCTTGTGTACCCACTAGTTTTTTCGTTTACCGTCTGATGTGCTCGTAATGGGCAGAAAGGGACTCGCCGGCACCTTAGCTTGCGTCAGGAAAAACAAAACATCACCTAGAGGTCAAAGGTCAAGGTCACGGGGACGAATACGATATTTTAAGCTTCGGTACCAGCTTGTGTACCATCTAGTTTTTTTCGTTTACCGTCCGATCTGCTCGCAATGGAAAAAAGGGACTCGCTGTCACCCTAGATTGCGTCAGGAAAAAAAAATCACCTAGAGGTCAAAGGTCAAGGTCACGGGGACGAATACGAGATTTCAAGCTTCGTTACCAGCTTGTGTACCCTCTAGTTTTTTTAGTTTACCGTCCGATTTGCTTGCAATGGGCAAAAAGAGACTCGACGGAACCCCAGCTTGCGTCAGGTAAAACAAAACATTACCTAGAGGTCAAAGGTAAAGGTCACGGGGACGAATACGAGATTCTAAGCTTCGGTACCAGCATGGTGTACCCTCTAGTTTTTTAGTTTACAATCCTATTTTCTCGCAATGGGCAAAAAGAGACTCGCAGGTACCCCAGCTTGCGTCAGGAAAAAAAATCGCATAGAGGTCAAAGGTCAAGGTCACGGGGACGAATACGAGATTTTAAGCTTCGGTACCAGCTTGTGTACCCTCTAGTTTTTAGTTTACCGTCTGATTTGCTTGCAATGGGAAAAAGGGACTCGACGGCACCCCAGCTTGCGTCAGGTAAAACAAAACATCACCTAGAGGTCAAAGGTAAGAGTCACGGGGACGAATACGAGATTCTAAGCTTCGGTACCAGCATGGTGTACCCTCTAGTTTTTTTTTAGTTTACAATCCGATTTGCTCGCAATGGGCAAAAAGGAACTCGCCGGCACGTTAGCTTGCGTCAGGAAAAACAAAAAGTCATCCAGAGGTCAAAGGTCAAGGTCCTCTGGACGAATACGAGATTTTAAGCTTCGGTACCAGCTTGTGTACCCTCTAGTTTTTTCGTTTACCGTCCGATTTGCTCGCAATGGAAAAAAAGGGACTCGCAGGCACCCCACCTTGCGTCAGTAAAAACAAAAAATCCCATAGAGGTCAAAGGTCAAAGTCACGGGGACGAATACGAGATTCTAAGCTTCGGTACCAGCATGGTGTACCCTCTAGTTTTTTCGTTTACCATCTGATGTGCTCGGAATGGGAAAAAAGGGACTCGCCGGCACCTTAGCTTGCGTCAGGAAAAACAAAACATCACCTAGAGGTCAAAGGTCAAGGTCACGGGGACGAATACGACATTTTAAGCTTCGGTACCAGCTTGTGTACCCTCTAGTTTTTTCGTTTACCGTCCGATGTGCTCGCAATTGGCAAAACGGGACTCTACGGAACTTCAGCTTGCGTCAGGTAAAACAAAACATCACCTAGAGGTCAAAGGTCAAGGTCACGGGGACGAATACGAGATTTCAAGCTTCGGTACCAGCTTGTGTACCCTCTAGTTTTTTAGTTTACCGTCCGATTTGCTTGCAATGGGCAAAAAAGGACTCGACGGAACCCCAGCTTGCGTCAGGTAAAACAAAACATCACCTAGAGGTCAAATAAAGGTCACGGGGACGAATACAGGATTCTAAGCTTCGGTACCAGCATGGTGTACCCTCTAGTTCTTTAGTTTACAATCCTATTTGCTCTTAATGGGCAAAAAGGGACTCGCAGGCACCACAGATTGCGTCAGGAAAAACAAAAAATCACCTAGAGGTCAAAGGTCAAGGTCACGGGGACGAATACGAGATTTCAAGCTTCGGTACCAGCTTGTATACCCTCTAGTTTTTTGTTTACCGTCCGATTTGCTTGCAATTGGCAAAAAGGGACTCACTGGCACGTTAGCTTGCGTCAGGAAAAACAAAAAGTAATCGAGAGGTCAAAGGTCAAGGTCCTCTGGACGAATACGAGATTTTAAGCTTTGGTACCAGCTTGTGTACCCTCTAGTTTTTTCGTTTACTGTCCAATTTGCTCGCAATGGGAAAAAGGGACTCGCCGGCATCCCACCTTGCGTCAGGAAAAACAAAAAATTACCTAGAGGTCAAAGGTCAAGGTCACGGGGACGAATACGAGATTTTAAGCTTCGGTACCAGCTTGTGTACCCTCTAGTTTTTTTTCTTTTACCGTCCGATCTGCTCGCAATGGAAAAAAGGGACTCGCTGGCACCATAACTTGCATCAGGAAAAACAAAAAATCACATTGAGGTCAAAGATCAAGGTCACGGGGACGAATACGAGATTCTAAGCTTCGGTACCAGCATGGTGTACCCTCTAGTTTTTAGTTTACCGTCCGATTTGCTTGCAATGGGCAAAAAAGGACTCAACGGCACCCCAGCTTGCGTCAGGTAAAACAAAACATCACCTAGAGGTCAAAGGTAAAGGTCACGGGGACGAATACGAGATTCTAAGCTTCGGTACCAGCATGGTGTACCCTCTAGTTTATTTTACAATCCTATTTGCTCGTAATGGGCAAAAAGGAACTCGCCGGCACGTTAGCTTGCGTCAGGAAAAACAAAAAGTAATCCAGAGGTCAAAGGTCAAGGTCACAGGGACGAATACGAGATTCTAAGCTTCGGTACCTGCTTGTGTACCCTCTAGTTTTTTCGTTTACCGTCTGATGTGCTCGCAATGGGCAGAAAGGGACTCGCCGGCACCTTAGCTTGCGTCAGGAAAAACAAAACATCACCTAGAGGTCAAAGATCAAGGTCACGGGGAGGAATACGACATTTTCAGCTTCGGTACCAGCTTGTGTACCCTCTAGTTTTTTAGGTTACCGTCCGATTTGCTTGCAATGGGCAAAAAGGGACTCGACGGCACCCCAGCTTGCGTCAGGTAAAACAAAACATCACCTAGAGGTCAAAGGTAAAGGTCACGGGGACGAATACGAGATTTTAAGCTTCGGTACCAGCTTGTGTACCCTCTAGTTTTTTAGTTTACTATCCGATTTGCTTGCAATGGACAAAAAGGGACTCGACGGCACCCTAGCTTGTGTCAGGTAAAACAAAACATCACCTAGAGGTCACCATGCTGGGTACACCATGCTGGTACCGAAGCTTAGAATCTCGTATTCGTCCCCGTGACCTTGACCTTTGACCCCTATGTGATTTTTTGTTTTTTTCTGACGCAAGGTGGGGTGCCGGCGAGTCCTTTTTTTCCCATTGCGAGCAAATCGGACGGTAAACGAAAAAACTAGAGGGTACACAAGCTGGTACCGAAGCTTAAAATCTCGTATTCGTCCAGAGGACCTTGACCTTTGACCTCTGGATGACTTTTTGTTTTTTTCTGACGCAAGCTAACGTGCCGGCGAGTCCCTTTTTGCCAATTGCAAGCAAATCGGACGGTAAACAAAAAAAACTAGAGAGTACACAAGCTGGTACCGAAGCTTGAAATATCGTATTCATCCCCGTGACCTTGACCTTTGACCTCTAGGTAATGTTTTGTTTCCCTGACGCAAGCTAAGGTGCCGGCGAGTCTTTTTTTGCCCATTGCGAGCAAATCGGACGGTAAACGAAAAAACTAGAGGGTACACCATGCTGGTACCGAAGCTTATAATCTCGTATTCGTCCCCGTGACCTTGACCTTTGACCTCTATGTGATTTTTTTTTTCCTGACGCAAGGTGGGGTGCCGGCGAGTCCCTTTTTCCCATTGCAAGCAAATCGGACGGTAAACGAAAAAACTAGAGGGTACACAAGCTGGTACCGAAGCTTAAAATCTCGTATTCGTCCAGAGGAGCTTGACCTTTGACCTCTGGATTACTTTTTGTTTTTCCTGACGCAAGCTAACGTGCCGGCGAGTTCCTTTTTGCCCATTGCAAGCAAATCGGATTGTAAACTAGAAAAACTAGAGGGTACACCATGCTGGTACCGAAGCTTAGAATCTCGTTTTCGTCCACGTGACTTTTACCTTTGACCTCTAGGTGATGTTTTGTTTTACCTGACGCAAGCTGGGGTGCTGTCGAGTCCCTTTTTGCCCATTGCAAGCAAATCGGACGGTAAACTAAAAAAAACTAGAGGGTACACAAGCTGGTACCGAAACTTAAAATCTCGTATTCGTCCCCGTGACCTTGACCTTTGACCTCTATGTGATTTTTTTGTTTTTCCTGACGCAAGTTATGGTGCCAGCGAGTCCCTTTTTTCCATTGCGAGCAGATCGGACGGTAAACGAAAAAACTAGAGGGTACACAAGCTGGTACCGAAGCTTAAAATCTCGTATTCGTCCAGAGGACCTTGACCTTTGACCTCTGGATAACTTTTTGTTTTTCCTGACGCAAGCTAACGTGCCGGCGAGTCCCTTTTTGCCAATTGCAAGCAAATCGGACGGTAAACAAAAGCACTAGAGGGTACACAAGCTGGTACCGAAGCTTGAAATATCGTATTCGTCCCCGTGGCCTTGACCTTTGACCTCTAGGTGATTCTTTGTTTTTCCTGACGCAAGCTGGGGTGCCTGCGAGTCCCTTTTTGCCCATTGCGAGGAAATAGGATTGTAAACTAAAAAACTAGAGGGTACACCATGCTGGTACCGAAGCTTAGAATCTCGTATTCGTCCCCGTGACCTTACCTTTGACCTCTAGGTGATGTTTTGTTTTACCTGACGCAAGCTGGGGTGCGGTCGAGTCCCTTTTTGCCCATTGCAAGCACATCGGACGGTAAACTAAAAAAACTAGAGGGTACACAAGCTGGTACCGAAGCTTAAAATGTCGTATTCGTCCCCGTGACCTTGACCTTTGACCTCTAGGGGATGTTTTGTTTTTCTTGACGCAAGCTAAGGTGCCGGCGAGTCCCTTTCTGCCCATTGCGAGCACATCAGACGGTAAACGAAAAAACTAGAGGGTACACAAGCAGGTACCGAAGCTTAGAATCTCGTATTCGTCCCTGTGACCTTGACCTTTGACCTCTGGATCACTTTTTGTTTTTCCTGACGCAAGCTAACGTGCCGGCGAGTTTCTTTTTGCCCATTACGAGCAAATCGGATCGTAAAATAAAAAAAACTAGAGGGTACACCATGCTGGTACCGAAGCTTAGAATCTCGTATTCGTCCCCGTGACCTTTACCTTTGACCTCTAGGTGATGTTTTGTTTTACCTGACGCAAGCTGGGTGCCGTTGAGTCCTTTTTTGCCCATTGCAAGCAAATCGACGGTAAACTAAAAACTAGAGGGTACACCATGCTGGTACCGAAGCTTAGAATCTCGTATTCGTCCCCGTGACCTTGATCTTTGACCTCTATGTGATTTTTTGTTTTCCTGACGCAAGTTATGGTGCCAGCGAGTCCCTTTTTTCCATTGCGAGCAGATCGGACGGTAAACGAAAAAACTAGAGGGTACACAAGCTGGTACCGAAGCTTAAAATCTCGTATTCGTCCCCGTGACCTTGACCTTTGACCTCTAGGTGATTTTTTTTTTCCTGACGTAAGGTGGATGCCGGCGAGTCCCTTTTTTCCCATTGCGAGCAAATTGGACGGTAAACGAAAAAAACTAGAGGGTACACAAGCTGGTACCAAAGCTTAAAATCTCGTATTCGTCCAGAGGACCTTGACCTTTGACCTCTGGATTACTTTTTGTTTTTCCTGACGCAAGCTAACGTGCCAGCGAGTCCCTTTTTGCCAATTGCAAGCAAATCGGACGGTAAACAAAAACTAGAGGGTACACAAGCTGGTACCGAAGCTTGAAATCTCGTATTCGTCCCCGTGACCTTGACCTTTGACCTCTAGGTGATTTTTTGTTTTTCCTGACGCAAGCTGTGGTGCCTGCGAGTCCCCTTTTTGCCCATTGCGAGCAAATAGGATTGTAAACTAAAAAACTAGAGGGTACACCATGCTGGTACCGAAGCTTAGAATCCCGTATTCGTCCCCGTCAACTTGAGATACAAATATTGTCTTAAAGTATAGCCCGTGCAGTGTTCTATCAATTGCACACTTAGCGATGCTTCACAGACCTATGGTTTTCTTAAAACTGGTCATCACAGACATCGTCGCCAACTTGACATTCTAGGTCTGCGTATATTTCCAACCACGGTCCACCACACAGCCTCGCCACACATGCGCATTGTTATTCCCCAATCGGCCTGTGTGGGTCAGACCAGGACGGAGCGGTGCAGATTCCGCCAAGTATCGGCCGGCACCGGCTAGCTGTCAAACCGGTCCGGCCCCGCCTCGGTGCGGGATTCAGCCAGCTATCGTTTTGTCTACCGTGGGAGACCCAGAGCTAGGGAAGATCATTATGAGACCGACTGTACATACATACATACACTACTTCTACAAAATGACACATTTGTGATATTGCGAGTTTTTGGCGATGGCGCCCCCCTTGAGCGATGACGCCCCCTTTAGCGATGGCGCCCCCAACGCCAATTTGTCCGTACCACTTTTTGGAGGTGGTTGCGCCCCTGCGTATAGGTGGTTGCGCCCCTGTACACGCCATACAGGGAGGACCACCAACAGCTCGCAGCCTCCCTCAACACCGCATCAATGAGCTTCCCACGCACCCTGCCGAAAACCGTACCGAACACACATCCCCTAGTGTCAGTCCACCAGCACCACCGCTCTGACACCATCCACCGCTACCCGCCACCACCACTGTCCACCGCTCGTCGTGCTACCGAACATCGCCTGCCGCCTCAGAACGGCGAGTTCAGTCTCCGCGAGTCAGCAGCGGGCCGGCAGGTTGACCAGCCTGCCGTCGCGGTACGTCCACTGCAGGCCAATGCAGGGCGAGGGCGGCGCGTGCAGGTGCCGGTACTCGGCCTCTGCCGAGCCGCCGGAGTCGGCTGCCGTCGCCGCCGCGCGTCCCAGCCGTTCGGCCAGCCCGCCCCGCCTTAGCAGCGCGCTCGACGTCGGCCAGCGCCCGCTCGCTCGCCGACGGCGTCGGCCAGCGCCCGCTGCCAGACGGAGAGCGCAACGTTGGCCGCGGCAGCGCCAGCACCAGCACCAGCACACGCTGCCACCGCCTCCCCGGCGCCGCCGTCCGGGGCGAGCGCGGCGCTCACCAGCAGCGCGGCGGCCACCAGAGCGAAGAGCAGCACCACCGGCCACGAGAACCAGACGCGACGCTGAAGGCTGGCGGCCGCCAGACAGTTGCGCCGCTGCTGCCGCCACCGCCGCCCGGCCAGCTCCGAGTTGATGTCAGCCTGCAGACGCAGCAGCGCCTCGGCGGTGGTGAGGCCGTCGCCCCCGCCGCCGCCGCAGGCATCCTGCGTGTCGCCGTTCAGTTGTTGATGAACAGCCGCCTTCCGATCCAGGCGCAGTACGCGATGAGGGCAGCGGCACAGGTTGGCAGCGTCGGCGGAGCTCGGTTACTGAAGGTACTGTCTCCTCTTCTTCTCACGCGTTTCCAGCGCCTCTTCTCGGCGCATTCTGTTCACGAAGCTGAGCCGAATGAACGTGCGCAGCCGGACAAACCTGCGCACTATCCGAACGTTTGGCAGTTCCTTTAATCGCAGGGGGTCCTCCTTTAAGCACGGAGGGGCCTCCTGTCCTCACGTAGGGGCCTCTTTCGTAAGGGGGCCTCCTTATCAAAGAAACATTGGGGATGCACATGGGGGGGGGGGGGGGGGCAAGTGCATCCTCAAAAGTATACAAAGTTACACCCCTGGGAGCGGCCGTGTGGCAAAATCGTTTGGCGCGTAACATTCCGCTGTTTGGCGCGTAACATTCCGCTGCGATTATCGGTATTAGTGCGATGGAAAATGATCTGTTACACTGAAACTACATCACTTGGGTGGTCGGGTCAGGGGACCAGGGTTCGGGTCAGGGACCGTCGGGTCAGGGACTGCAGGGTTCGGGCATCCAGTTTCGCTTGGCATTGTACAATACATTGGTATAACATTGGGTCCCTACTCCCTACTCCAAAGCGAAAATCATTCATGTGAAACATTCAATATTGTCATGCATGAATGATGAATTTGACCTTTTCAACAAATTTTGTTTCAATTATAATTATTTGAAATGTTAAGAATGAGCCTTAATTTCTCACAGCCAATGGGAGGCACCGCGTTATTTTTACCACCAGGCGACGTCGCTCGGGCCGAGAACGGTGTGCAA